>BQNB010007602.1:0-26951 GCA_026074375.1 Tanacetum coccineum | reverse complement strand
GGAATTGATCCGTGATACGACCGAGAAGATTGTCCAGATTAAGAACCGTTTGTTGACTGCTCGTAGTCGCCAGAAAAGTTTCGCATATAGGAGAACTAAGCCGTTGGAATTTGAAGTCAGTAATATGGTACTACTCAAGGTATCGCCATGGAAGGGCACTGTACGTTTTGGAAAGCGCGGAAAGTTAAGTCCATGTTACATTGGGCCATTTAAGATTCTAGCTAGAGTTGGTCCTGTAGCTTATACGTTGGAGTTACCTGAAGAGTTGAAGGGGATTCATGGTACGTTTCATGTTTTAAATCTTAAGAAATGTTTAGCGGAAGGCGATATTATTGTTCTGATGGATGAGATTCAACTTGATGATAAGTTGCATATGATCGAAGAGCCAGTGGAAGTTGTTGATAGAGAGGTTAAGCGACTTAAGCAAAGTAGGATACCTATCATTAAAGTTCGTTGGAATTCCCAAAGAGGTCCAGAATTTACTTGGGAACGTGAGGATCAGGTTAAGAAAAAGTACCCTCATCTCTTTACAAGTAAATACGAAGCGAGGAAAGCGGATAAGTCGAGTTGAGCACCGGGACGGCGCTCCTTAAAGGAGGGGATAATGTAACAACCCGAGTTTTAAGTCAACGTGTATCCCGAGCTAAGATAATTATTTTTGCTACGTAACTAATTATAGTCGTTTATGCTATATAAGGTTTGATGAAAATTTCTATTATATAGGGTAATTTCAAGCCGTGATTGAGTTTCTATTTGTTTTTAGCGTCTAAGAAAGTCAGAAAAATTTATATTGTTGCTCCGAGAGCGTGATTATGTTATTTTTGTATTTTACGGCGTTTCCTCGAGTTTTTGTAAAAACCTGCTTAAAGGTCGTGTTTTACGAGGTTTAACTATTATTAAACGTTTTAAAGTAAAATTAGTGGGACGGATTTAAAATATTTACTAACGTGGTGTGACCGCGAGTTGTTGGCCGAATTTACTTATAAAAGAAATGCTTTTGGACTAGTTTTAAAAGAGATTGCGAATGGAGGGACCTAAATTTCCAATTTACTAAACTTCATTTCTATAAAAGGGTACCAATACTTTCCATTTACACTTAAGCAAAAAATTAAACCACCCTTCTTCTCTCCTTTTTCCGTTTGAACCACCAACACCACCATAAAATCCACCATAAAAAATTATTTACTTACAAAGCATTACAATCAAGTAAACCATATAAATCCTTTGTTTAATCCGTATATTTCCCCACTAATAAAATATACATGCACTAATTTTTTTAAGAAGTAGGAAATCAAGTGAGTTCTAGGGGGTTTTGATCAAATATGAATGTTTTACAAAGTACTGAGATAAGTGTTAATAGCTAGATTGGTTTAGGTTGAAAAAGCTTGGTATGTTGTCTTTGGTTTGCGTCCGATTTCAAAAAGGAAGGGGGAAATAAAAGCTAAACATTGTTCTAGCTTTGTGAGTCCTTCTAAATACATGTTAACTTGATTTAAATGGATGTAATTACATGTATAATAATTGTAGCATTAGATGTTTCAAAGGAGGCAAAATTGATTTGAAAGTATTTTGATTATGAACATTTGTATTTGATAGTATTTTGGTACAGTGTTTTTTAGTCAAGTTAAACAGTTGGAATAGTTAGATTTTGATAAAAAAAATTTTTGGTATGATTTTTGGGTTGAATGAGTTGAAGGTGTGAATTACTTTTGATGACCAAAAGTTGACTTAGTCATAGCAGGTCGCGAAATTTTTGAAATCTAAATTAGGCTGTTGATATGATAAAGGAGGACTGATGTCCCTTTTGATAAAAGGTGGCTTTGTAACTCCTTACAAACGAAACGTTTTAAAAATAAAAACGGCCGAATCAAGTTTGGGTAATTTTGGGGTAAAAAGTCAACTACGAATTTAACTTTTGAAAGCAAACTGTGAGTAAATTTTTGAATTAAGTCTATAATGAAGCAAAGGTAAGAATGGTTAGTTAATTGATAACGAAATATGAAGTTTGGTATTATATTATTCCTTACTACCGAAACTTTCTGAAAATAGAAACTTTAAAATGAAAAATTATTGTAATATGATTAAGTGGCGTCATAGTGAATTGTTTAGCGTCGCACTTTGGAGATTTATTAGTACACAAGATTGTATATACTTAAATGTAATATTTATGTATAACAAGTATGTAATATGTTAGATACCCTTTAAATATAGATCTTTTCCTACCTTGTTAAGGGTTGTAGCTAATATTGATACGATCCAACAAACTACAGGAGGAAACAAATACCTATAAACACTATAAGTTTATGCGGGAAACTAACTTATAATGCTAAGAAAACAATGAAAATTGATAAACTAAACTTTTTGTAATTAAACTACAAAAACGAATACAGATTACTAACTTATAAGATATGAGATTGCAAATAAGATTATCTACTCTAATGTCCGTTAGGTTCCTTTTATAGACCATAAGGTTAACCCTAGACAGACGTTCAGGGGAATTTGGCTGGAGAAGTGTGTTAAGTATTTTAGTGATACTTACAAAACGCGTAAAAGATAAATGCATACTTTCCCATAAAATCTCATACATATCACTTAAACGGAACTAACTATTTTATACTAACAAAACACTAACTACCTGATCAGAACTAGAACTATTTTGTACTGTCAGTACTAATTACAACTATTGGTACTAACTAATATAACTAACGGTACTAAGTTAGGAATGCATAATTCCCAACAATCCTCCCCTAAACATGATTGTTGAACTTGTTTAACTTCATGTTTCTTCAGTTTATTCTCTAAGCTCTTAGAGATGTAATCCAACACTTTGTCACATCTTGATCTGATCGTTCTATCATTTTTTAATCTCAGCTTCCATCTTCATCAGCAACTTATCTTTTCAGCAACACAGCAACCACTAATCATGGCTTTGTAGTTTTTGGCAAACTACCAGCCATTAACGGATTTGATATTCCTTTACCAGTAGCCGTTTGCTCTGGGATAGCCAATTCTTCATTGTAAACAACAAGGTGAATTGATTACCTTGTAGTTTTGAGTAAACTACCAACTATCAACGTTTGACTTGTCTTTACCAAAAGCCATTTGCTTTTGGACTAGTCAATGCTTCATTGCCATAACATGGTGCATTGATAACCATAAATAGTTTTTTAGGAAAACTAAAATATCATCTATCAACAAGATTTTATTGGTCTTTAACCAGTAACTGTTGATCCCTGGAACTAGACAACACTTAACCATTGAATCAAGGTGAGTTGAGGACCCCTACAATTTTTGGTAAATTGTCAAACGCATAAACGGATTGAGAAGTCTTTAACACCACAAGCCCTTTTCTTATTGACTAGCCATGTCTTATTGCCTGCTAAGCTTGTGAATTGATGACCATAATTGTTTGTGGTGGTCTTATTAGAACCAACACTCAAAGATCCTTCTCATTTCCATCAGAGTCTTCAGGTTCTAACTCTGCAATCTGCTTCTTGACAAATCTAATCAGTTCCAAAGCCATATGACTGTCTTCTTCAGTTTCTAATTTTAACTTAATCAATTGTGACAGCACTTCCTTTTTAAAAGGATACTTATTCTCTACAAGCATATGAATGACTATTCTTCCATCAGTCATTAACGTGTTATCCCTGAAGAAATCTATGTTGCTTCCAGCTCATTTATCTTCTAATTTTTTTTGTGTCATTTCCAAAAACTCATCATTTCCAATTTGATTGAACATGATTACAAATCTCCCCAAAGTATTATTGACAAAATCCCAATCCTCAGGTGTCTCATCTTGGTATCTGTTCATCACAAGTTGATATATAGCACATATGTCATCTCTATCAAGTATGGAGAGCACTGTCATCAAAGTACTGAAGTATCTTCTTTGTCTATTACTTCTAATCACCACATTAAGATAAACATCTTCTACTCTCTTTAGTCTCATCATATAGGTGGTTTTGTTGTAAGATACTCAGATATCCATTCTCTGATAGGATACTTCTTGTCAAGAATCTCATAATCCACTTCCTTATCCTCATCGGAAACTATAGTTAAACACAATCTTAACTCTTCATGATCTTTAGAAGTAAACTTTCTTTTCTTATATTTCATCTTCTTCCTTATGCCAAGCTTTCTTTTTCTAGTTCCCTTCGAAGAAAATCTACTTCTTCTTTAATTCTCCTTAAAACAATCATCTTTCTTTATACTCTCTTCCTTTTTTTTTAAGAAAGCCTCAGCAACTTGTTCGTTCATCTCCTTGATTACTTTTTCATCTTCAACAGAACCAATAGCAATGAAACTATCATCAAACCTTTTTATCTTGTCATACAAAGGTTTTATTTCTTCAAAACTCTTGGTCTTCAGATCAGAATGCTTCTTGCCTCCAACATGCTTCAAATAAGTCCATCAATTGGTTCCTAACTGATTTTCTTGAATGAAGGTTTTTATTTCTGATAGCTTCAGATCTTTGTTGAGCAAGAAATCTTCTTTAGGCAGCAATGGTGTCATGAAGAAATTTGGCTCTCTGCTCAATAGTAAACATTTCTCTCTCTTCCTCTTCAATCATCTTTTTGCCTTTATCTTTTGGATCAATCTTGGGAAGAGGCTTTAATGTTAATAATGATCTTGTTGAAGTAGGCTTAAGTCTCTCAGTCTCCTTAACATCATTAAGCTCAACTCATTTTTCTTTTTCTTTGAGCTTCTCCTTGTTCCTGACTCATTATGGAATAAGGGACTTATGCAATATCTCATCGTTCCACCAAATATTGGTTGGAGTTGTTGCGTAATCACTTCTTGCCTATCATTTTGATCAACAGTACCTTCATCTGGTCTGATTGTACTGTAACTTTCTTCCTTGTAGTACTAAAACTTTAGCGTTGTCAGTACCTTCATCTGGTCTGTCGGTACTATCTTCAGGCTTGTCAGTACTATCTTTTTATTAAGCAGTACTAAGTGGATCTTCAGTACTAACTCCCTTTTCTGCACTTTCCTTTTCTTCATGCACCACATAGCTTGTCCTCCCCACATCTTGAGCATCCTCAGTCTCTATTGTATCATCATCAAGCTCATCAAAAGCTGGATCTTATGAACCATAGGTTCAGCTTTGCATGGGGGGGGTGGGGGTGTTTCCTCCCCTGTTTGGATACAGACTCCTGTTGCATCTATTGTTTCTTTAAGGATTTCTTTCCCGCCAACCTTTGCCTCATGGATACACTCTTCATCCAAGCTTTATGGTGTATGATAACAGGTTTGGCTTTCTTCTTAAGCTTCTTGATTTGTGCCTTCAAGTGTTTAATTTCTTTTGCTTGATCTGTAACATGTGTACACAAAGAGATACAAAGATCATACACACCTTGGAGTGTCAGGCCACCCTCATTCCCTAAAAGGGATCTATCACTGGATGAATGACCTCCAGATTCCACCAAGAATCATCTGGAATGAATCAGGAATATGAGTAGATATGTAAAGGCTAAGGATAAGGGACACATGTTGGTCTGTCACTTGGGTAATGAGGAGAGGGTTTGGGTTTGAGGGTTCAGTTTGTCCTTTTCTAAAGATTTCACCCTCATCCTCAGTTTGATGAACCAACATGGAGAACAAACAAAGGTGGCAAACATTCCCTGAAAAAAAGTTTTTCCCTTTTAACCATAAAAGAGAAAAAACTTTAACTAGTTAAAGCATAAAAGGGAAATAGGCTATTGGCTAAGGCACATTCCTATAGCTGTTTATCCAAAAAGATGAAATGAATCTATGAACATAACAAACTTTTTCTTGCAACCAATTGTTCGCATCATACCATCAAAAATTATTTTATAAAAATTATATTTCTTAGATTATGTTTAGAGCAATAATTGCGGTGGCAATTAAGGGATGGCAATAAAACTCGTACCCGATGGGGACCCGATCCCCAAACTCGAATTGACTGGGGAATCCCCTGAGTTTTGACGCGCTGATGGTGGATGGGGGATGGGGACGGGAATCCCTAAATTATGAACCGGGAATGGGGGCGGGGAGTGGGGATAATATAAATTCCCCGGCCCGTACTCCGACCCCGAACCTTTTTAATGTGCAAATATAAATATATATATATATATATAATTTGGTATATCTAATACTAAATGTAAACAAGTAAAACGAATAAATTAGTAAGTATTGACAAATATTATACTTGAAGTATATTTGTATGTATATGCCATATTAAATAATCGAGAACTACTTTTAAAATTTAAGTACTAACATAAATTATTATTCCAATAATACTGTTTTCGAATACACACATTCGAATCCATTTTATTTATTTATTATATGTAACATTTTAGTATTTACGATGCTTTAAAGTTGAAATGCAATTTAATTAATCAAACTAAGTACGCACGTATGCGTTCTAAAGAAACTAATGTAGGGTCAAGTCTTTATATTTTCGTTTAGTTATGTAATTTTATGCTTAATTTATAAGGGCGAAAAATCTCCGAATCCCCGTGGGGATCCCTCTATACCCCATTGGGGATAGGAAGTGGGAAGTAAACAATTCCCCGAAGTGGGATGGGGACGGGTGATGGTGTAAGAGGCTGAGAACGGGGATGGGGATGGTAAGTACGAACCCAGCGAAATTATTCCCCGATCCCATTGTCCATCCCTAGTGGCAATATTGAAGTGGGAATTGATCCAAGAAGATCTATTTTAGAACTTTCATGTGATACATGGTCTGTAAAAAAGAATCACCATTAGGTGAAAATATAGCTATAGTTAAATGTGTTAAGACAGTTTTAGGTCACCTCTTAACCCAGTTATCTGAAAAATCATCAAATATAGCCTGATTAGCAGAGAATCTAATCCCATCAGCATCGATCAACAGAAGATCACTTCTTTTATTGATGCCTCTGAGATAGACATAGGCTTGCCAGCTACTTTGGCAGTAATATACCTAACATTGTTGATTATTTTGGATTTAGCAGACATCCAAAACTGTTTAACAAATGTAGTAGAGACTACAGGACTTACAGTGAGAGCATAGTGAATGGAGCTTCGCGTAAGAAAAACTGATAATCTCATGAAACCGTGTATTCCCAATCAGTCTTTTTTCCAAGTAATCGAACCATGTTGTGTTTAGGCATGATCAAGGAACGCCGATACTTGATAATTGATAAGTGACGATGAGTAAAAGATTAGGGTTTAATAGAAGAAATCATAAATAAAAAGATAAGAGAAGTTTACGTGAGTAAACAGTGCAATTTGATATGTGTTTAAAATAGGTTGAAGCAAAACCCAAAAAAAAATCAAAGAAACCGTTTCATTTCCACTTTAACCCCTGGCGTATTTTCTCCAACGTCTTTATAGCGGTACTATCTTGCTCCAAACAGTATTAACTTTGCACTGTCGGTACTAACTTTTGTCAACCAAAGAATGAACAAGTCTGGCAACAACAGTTCTTCAGTACCATCTATATCTCTTGCTCCAATTGACTCTCTAAAACCCCAAATAACCCATGAAATTCATCACTTATGGTTAAGATTCTTTCTGCACAACTAAACACTTCAAACAAAACTGTACACAATCAATATTGCCTCCCCTTAGCTAATGCCAGTTTAATGGATTGATTCAAGCCCAATAGTACTAACCAATACTGGAACCTGTTATACATCAAATGCATGGTTTAGAAGATTCAGCAACATTGTCATCAGTATGTATCTTTAGCACCTAGATAAGTTTCTTCTCATAAGCATCCCTAATGAAGTGGTGCCTAATTGCAATATGCTTTGTTTTGGAGTGAAATACTGGATTCTTTACAATGCATATAGTACTTTCATTATCAATGTAGATCTTCGTGTTCATGAAATTGAACCCATAGTCTAACATTTAATTTTGAATCCATAAAACTTACCCACAACAATTTGCAGCAGCAACATATTCTGCCTCTGTAGTAGAAGTAGCCACAATTGTCTGCTTTTTGCATTGCCATGAAATAAGTCTCCTGCAAGAAATTGACAACCTCCTGTTGTGGATTTCCTGTCAAGATTTGCTCCAGCATAGTCACTATCTGAGTAGGCTTCTAGGTCAAATGATGACACTCTAGGATACCAAAGGCCCAGTTTGGGTTTGCCTTTTAGATACCTAAAGATTCTCTTCATAACATTCAGATGGGAGGTCTTTGTAGTGACCTGAAACCTAGAACAAGCACAGACGGCAAACATAATATCAGGCCTAGAAGCAGTCAAGTACATTAAAGAGCCAATCATGGATCTATAAAGGTATACATTCACATCACTAGCTTCCTCATCCTTGACTAAAGGCTTCTGGGTCTCAATTAGTGCACTAGCAGTCTTTACACTGGCAAAATCAAACTTCTTTAGGATTTCTACAACATACTTATCCTGACTTATAAAAATACCATCTTCTTTTTGTTTGACTTGTAATCTAAGAAAGAAGGTGAGCTCTCCCATAGAACTCATCTGAAATCTACTCTTCATTAATGCCTCAAATTCATCACACCAAGATCTCTTTGTAGAACCAAAAATAATATCATCCACATAAACTTGTACTAACATGATATCATTTTTGTCCTTTTTAATGAAAAGAGTCTTGTCAATAGTTCCTCTTCTGTATCCACTCTTCAACAAGAAAGTAGATAAAGTAGCATACCAGGCTCTAAGAGCTTGGTGTAAACCATAAAGAGCTTTCACTAATTTATAGACCTTCTTAGGATCTACAAAACCTGGAGGTTGAGACACATATACCTCCTCATCAATTTTTCCTTACAGGAAGGCACTTTTCACATCCATCTGATAGACTATGAATCCCATGTAAGAAGCAAAGGCTAAAAAGATCCTAATGGCTCCAATCCTAGCCACATGAGCAAAAACCTCATCATAGTCTATCCCTTCCTCTTGCCTATATCCCTAGGAAACCAACCTTGCCTTATTTCTAACCACAACACCTCTTTCATCCTTCTTATTTCTGTAAACCCATTTGGTCCCAATTTCCTTCTTCCCATAAGGCAAATCTACAAGAATCTAAACTTTCTGAATCTTGAATAGCAGCAGTTCTTCCTGCATAGCATCAACCCAACTTTCATCTTCAAGTGCTTCAGATATCTTTTTGGGTTCAATTTGAGATAAGAAACAAGCAAATAAACAATGCTGGAAATCCTTGTGATTATTTCTTCTCTGCTTTTGAATATAACTTACAAAAGCATGGGCTCCAGAACTTTTGTTCACTTTGCTCCTTGTTTGAACTATTGATTTTGGATCTCTAAGAATTTGAGTTGAAGGATGAATAGAGTGAATCCTTAATGTGGGAATAGGACTAACATTCACAATGGTTTCTAAATTTGTGAAGTCAGCCACTGCACCCTCATCATCATAAGATGCATTGGTAAAAATACCATCATTAGGATTGTCATAAATATCCTCAAGAGCAGGTATTTGAGAATCATCTTGGTCAGTATTGGTTAGATCAGTATAGGATAGTCCACCAGAAGGACTGGCAGTACTAATTGGTGTGCTAGCAGTATTAACTGTGTTAGTACTGGTAGCTCTAGCAGCACCTTCTTGAAGAAGCAAATCCTTAGTATCTTAGGCAAACTCCTTTCTAAGAGCTTCAGCTGCATCATAAGCTTCCTTTTCTTGTCTTTTAAGCCTTTCAAGCTCCTCCAAAAAGGCTTGATCCTCCTGATCTACTGGCTCCTCATTTGTCTTTAAACCAGTATTCTTATTAGACTTTTCACCTTCATTCTTTGCTTCTGAGCTTTTGACTGTTGAAGTATAAGAAGACCATATTGGCAGTACAAAGTAGTCTTGAGCAGATTCAGCTTCCATTTCAGAATTTCCCGCGTTAATATTATCTTGTGTACCTGCACTGTGATTAGCTTCTTTTGGACCTGTATTTTTGTTAGCTTGATTCTCTGATCTCACAGGCTGATAATTCATTAAATCGGTTAAATAATCAAGATCAAACAGCCAATTAGGTCCTTTCCCTGCAACATTTGGTTTATTTTCTAAAAAGGTTATTTGTAGGTGTTCTTCAACTCTCTTGGTTTCTAAATTGTATACCCTAAAAACCTTTCTATTTAGGGAATACCCAACTAAAAACCCTTCATTAAATTTCCCTTCAAACTTGCGCAGGTGGTCAATGGTATTCAAGATGGTCACATGGCACCCAAAAGGTCTTATATAGCTTATGATTGGTATTTTACCAGTTATAAGTTCATAAGGTGTCTTATTTTGAGGCTTGGTCACTAATACCCTATTAAGGACATAACAAGCAGTACTAACTGCTTTAGCCCAAAAAGTGTTAGGTAAAAATGAATCTGCTAGCATTGTTCTAGCAGCCTCAATAAGGGTCATGTTCTTTCTTTCAACAACTCCATTTTGTTGTGGAGTTCTGGCATTACTGTATTCCCTCTTGATCCCTTTTGACCCACAGAATTCAATAAAATCCCTATTCTTAAATTCTGTACCATTATCACATCTAATAGTTTTAACTTTTTGATTTAATTGGTTCTCAATTTGTCTTATAAAGTCCTTAAGGATTCCACTAGTTTCATCCTTAGTTCTTAAGAAGAACACCCAACTAAACTTGCTAAAATCATCAGTGATAACAAGGCAATAAGTCTTATGGTTTATGCTCCTTACAGATGTAGGTCCAAATAAGTCCATATGTAAAAGCTATAATGGGCTGACTAATAGAGCTCACTGATTTGGCCTTACAGGAGGCCTTGTGTTGCTTTCCTTTTTGACAAGCAACACAGGTGTGGTCATTTTGAAAAATCTTTGAAGGTAAACCTCTTACAAGGTTTCCCTTTACAAGTTTGTTTAAGTTTTTAAAGTTAACATGACCCAACCTCCTATGCCATTTGTTAGATTCATCAATTGTGGCCTTTGCAATCAAACAAGCTAAACCTCCAGAAGGAACAATGTTCTCTATGTTGAAACTGTACATATTGTTTTGTCTAGGGATTTTAAGTAATACTTGATTTTCATCAGGCAACTGAAAGTTAGAAGATAACACTAAGACTTCAGTGGTCTGTAAAAATAACCATGTTCTTCATGGTCACACATATGTAACACAGAAAAGAGATTGAAATGTTGTAGTTCTTTCACAAAGCACACATCCTCAAAATCTAACTTTCCTGTTTTTATTTTACCTTTACCAGTTATGTAACCTTTACTTCCTCCAAAAGCACCAGGGCTACCATTATAGTCTTGATATTCAGCAAGGTAGGCCTTGTTTCCAGTCATGTGCCTGGAACATCCGCTATCAATAATCCCTTTGTTCTTTAAAGCTCTTTGTGGATTAACCTGCACATTAAATAAGAGAGATTAGTTTCTCTAGGGGACCCAAGCCATTTTGGGCTTGGGTTTGCCTAGTGGATCTTCAGAATTAACACATTTTCTAGAATTTGATCCACCATTGTATTTGGAGAATTTGTTCCAGTAATGTGTTTTAGGTCTCCAATTACAACCTGCTGAGGGCTTAACATTAGTTTCTGTTTTCCCCCCAACAGCACTAACTGCTTTTACCTCAGCAGTATTAACTTTATGATTTGAAAAATTTGTTCTTGGTGTTGTTGTTCTATTAAATTGCCTTCTAATAGGTGAATGAGACTTATGAAATGTATTTCTTGGTCTATTTTCATTCACAATTGGTCTAACAGCATTAACTTTCCTAGCAGCACTAGTTGATACTGCTTGACTATTATGGCTAGTAGCATTAACTGGAATTCTACCAGTTCTAGCTAGTACTGCTGTTGAAACAAACTGGTTTTGATGATTCAATCTTTGCACATTATTCCACACTGGTTTATTCTCCCCTTGACCAGTACCCTTACCCTTCTTTTTGTTCAATTCAACCTGTTTAACCATTCTTTTCTCATGAAAGTCACAATCTCTAATAAGATGACTAAAACTGCCACATACAAAACATGCCTTTTTAGTAAACCCATATCCTAAACCCAACCTTTTGGACATTAAACCATTCCAGTCTCTCTTGTCAGCTTTAGGACTTGGACTATATATGTTTTGTTCTTTAACAGTTTACCTAGGAGTTTTTACATGCTTAACAAAAGCAAAACTAGGTCTTTCTTGTTCTTTTGAAGGTTGAATCACATATTCATCATCATTGTCTGACTCATACTCCTTAATGATAGGAGCATCATTCCAAACTTTAGGTTGACTAACAACTTTGGGTTCAACTACAACTAGTTCAGGCACAGATTCAAGTGTTTCTACACTAGAATTAAGACTCACGGGAGTCAAAATTACTGATTTGAGTATCAGATTCACTAGTTTTAGACTGTTTTAGACCATATGTGAACATAGAATCATCTACTTCCCTATCAGGTCCTGAAGGCATATAATTTCCTGTCATTGAAGGGGGAACTGCATGCATGCCTTCAACATTTGCAAATCTATCATGCAAAGAACGATTTTCTACATCACTTGACCTATTGTCAAATACACTTTGAAAAACTTCATTTTCATAATTTAAAACACCATCATGTACTTGATCTCTATACCCAAGTCCAGATTTATACCTTTTACTCATCTGACTATTTAGCAATTTACTAAGGGCTTTAGAACAACTTTGAAAATTCTCAAGTTTAGTTTTTAATTCTTCTTTTTCTTTTACAACTTCTGCTAATAGTTTCTTATGATATGTAAGCACATCATTTTTATCATCTAAATTAATTTTCATAAATCTAATATTTTCCTCATACCAAAGTTGATTTTTTTGATGAGTAACTAATTAAGCTTCTACCTTTTTCAAAGCTTGAGTATAGGCATGAATTTCTATACTAGCATCACCAAGTTGTTCCCTTTGTTCATCATATAATTTTTTAAGTTTAGCATAAGATTCCACATATTCTTTAGAACAAGATGTTACCTCAGTGTTTGAGCCTGAATTGCAGTAAGCCATCAAAGCAAAATTCTTTTGTTCATCATCTGCATGATTAGTCCAATCAACACCTTCCCCATTAAGAGTTACCAAAGCTTTAGGTTCCTCTTGTTTTCTAGATCTCCTTCTATTATCTTTTGATATATATCCAGTGTTCCCTTTTGATCTGCACTCTCTAGCAAAATACCCTTTCTTGTGACAATTGTAGCATTCGACTTTGGTCTTGTCAAATCCAACCGGTTCCTTGGCATCAAAATGCAGCTTTCTCACTGTCTTCTTGTAGAACTTCTTCAACTAGGGAAATAAATGGCCACTTTAAAGAAAGACAAAATACCATTTTAAGTCCATCTCTTCTAAATCAAACTCATCAAGCTGCTCTAGATCTTCATGATCCAAATGTAGACCACTAGATTGATTAGAAAAGAATGAGTACATGAGTTCAACAATATATGATAAAGAGTTTTCCCTTTGTGAGTTATATCCAGAAGAAGTAGAAACCTCATAAGCAGTACTAACATCATTAGTACTGCTAGTGATTTCAGAAGAAACAAAAGCGACATTTTGTGCACTAGAAGATGATCCAGTAGAGCCTTTAATATTAGACTCAAAGACTCTAAGCTTGTTATAGAGATCATCTATACTAAGACTATCCACTCCTGGCTTGGTCCTCATGACTAAGGATACTTGGGACCAGGAAGAAGGTAAAGACCTAAGGAACTTCTGATTGGCATCTTCAGTGGAGACACCTGCACCATGAATCTCAAGTTGACTCAGAAGACTTTGAAACCTATCATAACCTTTGTACAGTCCTTCTGAGTTGGACACAGAAAAGCCTTCAAACTGTTGATTTAAAATGTATTTTTGCATATTCTTTGATTCATCATTGCCACCAAATCTGGATTTGATAGCATCCCACATATCTTTAGCATCAGTCATCTTATGAAATTTTGCCAAATAGTCTTCTGGTAAAGCCATAAGCAAGGTGGTCTTTGCCTTTCTTTCTCTTTCTCTGGCTAAAATTTCTTCAGCAGTTTTAGGAGGCAAAAATTTTATTACTCCATTTGTATCTGTTAAGACACTTACAGGACCATTTCCTTTTTGTATGACTTCCCATATAGGATAGTCTGTATAGCTCAAGTAATGTTCCATTTTCATAGCCCAGATGTCATACTCACCTTTCTTTAGAATAGGGAGTTTAATAGTTGACACAGTATGAGGGGCTTCTTGTGTTGGTGTTTGTGGTGGTGGTGGTGGAATTTCATCATTTGATCCTGCCATTGAATAGATCTAAAAGGTAAAAGTTTGTAAGTGATGTGTTTTGGTTCTTCTTACTCAGAGTTTCTCAACAAGCTCTGATACCACTTGTTGATCCCAATCTGAATAGATCTTTCTAGCCTGTTAAGGGTGGTAGCCTATCTGGATAGATCTAAACAAACTATAAGAAAAACAATGACTATGAACAATATAAGTTATGTAGAAACTAGCTTATATTGCTAAGAAGAACAATGAATAAAATAGAACTTTGATTACTATTAGTCTGCTAGGTTACAGATTACTAACTATATATTGGTGAAACTGGTATATGAAACTTATCTCTAACTAATGCCGTAGGGTTCCTTTTATAAACCAAGGAAAACCTCAATGGGCTTACAAAACGTGTAAAGAGATAATGCATATCTATTCCTATAATAAATCATGCATATCTCCTAACAGTACTAACTAGCAGTACTAACTTACTACTAACAACACTAACTATACTGGCAGTACTAACAATGTATTACTTCCTTATTGATATTTTTGGCCACGACAGTAGACCAGAATTGTTCAATGCAAGAAATATATATAGTAGGATTAATCGTTAATGCATACCTTATAGGGTGTGCATTCAAAAAATCTACAATTTGTTCAAACCCATCACTCTCTCTAGGTTTAGACAAAAATGCAACCATATTATAAGTATCTACAAACTTTAGAATCGCCATTAGTGTTGGGTTTTAATAATGGATGATAAAATTGAGTTAGGGTTTGTAATTGGAGAGTATTTGAAAGAATGAAATTGATTAAATGATTGATTGAAACCCTTAATCGAAGTATTTATGAAAAATACCCTCAACAACCCAACAGTAGTAACTCAGTAGTAGTAAGTTATGCCTAGGATCATCAACTTTGAGTCACCAGCATTAACTCCAATTTCATTCCAAACAGCATTCCTATCATCAAACTAACACTTTTCTTTGCTTATCCTGCAAAATTATGGATCTTATTACCAAGTTACCTAGGTCAAGAAGTGGGCATGACGCGATATGGGTAATAGTCGACAGACTTACCAAATCGGCTCATTTCCTAGCAATTCGTGAGGATTTTAATAGGGAGAAGTTAGCGAGATTATATATTGATGTAATTATGGCACGTCATGGAGTACCCGTGTCAATTATTTTAGATCGAGATGGGTGATTTACTTCACACTTTTGGCAAACGGTAAAGAGAGCGTTAGGTACAAGATTAGACTTGAGTACTGCTTATCATCTGCAGACGAATAGACAAAGTGAGATTACAATATAGACTTTAAAGGATATGTTAAGGGCATGCGTTATAGATTTTGGTGGTATTTGGGATGTTCATCTACCATTAGCTGAGTTTTTTACAACAACAGTTATCATTTGAGCATTCGGTGTGCTCCGTTTGAGGCCTTATATGGTAGGAAGTATAGATCACCTGTGTTATGGGCAGAGGTTGGAGAGGGTAGTTTAATTGGACCTGAGTTAGTATTAGAGATGACAGATAAGGTGGTTATGATAAAAGAAAAGCTCAAAGCGGCGAGAGATCGTCAAAAGAGTTGTGCGGATAAAAGACGTAAACCGTTAGAGTTTGAGGTAGGTGATCAGGTGTTATTAAAGGTGTCGCCATGGAAGGGCGTAGTGCGTTTTGGAAAGAAGGGTAAGTTAGCACCAAGATATGTAGGACCGTTTGAGATCCTTGAAAGGATTGGTCTTGTAGCTTATAGGTTGAGGTTACCTGAGGAGTTAAGTAGTGTACATGACACCTTTCATGTGTCAAATTTGAAGAAGTGTCTGGCGGATGCTAATTTGTATGTGCCATTGGATGAGATCAAGGTCGACAAGACTCTTCATTTTGTCGAAGAACCTAAACAGATTATGAAGCAAGAAATTAAGAAGTTAAAACGTAGGAATATAGTGATTGTGAAAGTTAGATGGAATTCGAAGCGTGGACCTAAGTTTACTTGGGAACACGAAGACCAGTTAAGGAATAAGTATCCACAATTGTTCGTGGACCGAGTTATTGAGCCTGCTAGTTGAATCTTAGGATGAGATTTCCTCAAGGAGTGGCGCGGAGTACTGTGGGGGAGGACATCGTGACTTTAACCAGGTTGATTGAACTTTAGAATTGGTAAAGTTCATTTTGGTGTGTTTCTTGTGTGCTATGTGTTTTATATGTGTGCTAGGTGGTTTGAATATGCTGTCTTTGATATTGTTTGTGAGGTGTATATGATATTCAATTTGAGTGTGTTTCGTTTAGTGAATATGGGAAAAGAAAGGCGTATTGCATGCAATGCTATGTAAATAGTTGGATAAGTTTGTGTTAAGCAGTTTTGGGAAAATGTATTAAGATGGAAATAGGTTAAGTGAGTGAAATTTGGCTAATTAGGGTAGACTTTTTAAATATAGAAAGTGAAATGTAAAATGAAAAGTTATTTTTTAGAAGTTTAGTAAGTTGCGTTTATGTAAAAAGGTTTATCCAAATTAGCTTAGGTTTTTATGAAAACTTAAGGTAATGAACATAATTATGTAATTAATAATTAAATAAAAAAAATAAAAATATATATATATAAGGGTGTTCGACTGGATTTAAGAAAAAAAAAGAAAAAGGAAACAAAATTTGACTCTAATTAGGATTCTATTAGTATAAATACAAATCTAATAAAACCCTAAATCACTTTTTATCTCCCCTGTCCCTTTGATCGGACGAATCCCTCAAGAGAAGAAATACAAAAGAAATTTTTTAATCAAGAACGAGTTGGTGAATTAGAGTTTTAAGAATCAAGGTTTAAGTATATTTCAATTAAGCTTTTGATTAGTTTTCTTTAAAACATGTAACAATTAAAATGATGGATCATTAGGGTTTATAAAACTTCAGTAATTAAGGATGTTTTGATCATATTATAGTGTTTAATGTTTAATTAGGATCTTATTGGTGTAAGCGGTTAGGTTTCAATCGCGTTAATTTATGATTTAAAGTTGAGCAGAATTTAGGTCTGTGTTCAACTGATGATATCTAGATGTTAAAACGTGTTTTGATGTGATTCAAAAGCCTAAATTGTAGTTCAAAGAGTCTAGTTTTCAAAAAGTCTGTCCTCGTTTGATTTGGATTTCTGGAAGTTGGTTAAACATTGGTTACAATAAAAGTTGTCAAAACAGTAAATACGGGTCAGATTTAGGTCATGTTTAGGAGGGTAAAACCCTAACTTAAAAGTGTAATTAAGGTTAGCGAATCTACAGTAATTAAGTTCTATATGTATATAAAGAAACCCTAGAAGGAGAGCTTCTGATTGTGTGTCTAAGAGTGATAGTTAGAGCCATACTTTTAGTGTGCAATCAGATCTGAATTGGGACAGTTTTGAAGTTAGATTTTATTTGGGATAGTTGTGCATGTAATGAGTCATTGGGAATCACGAGGTAGTTAGTAAAATCATAGAGGAACTTAGATGATTTTTGGTATAATTTATGAAGGTCAGTAAGTAAGGGTTTTGTGAGGGTAAAGTCACACTAAAATTCTACATTTTTAAACAAATTATAGTTAACTAGTGTAATGAGTTAATGAAGTGGTTAAGGTTGGGCATGGTGTCGGGGTGACCCATGATGGTTAATCAAACCCCTATACATCCATCATATGTGTGTTACATGGACTAGAACTTTTAGATTGGTCGCGTGTAACCGTGTTTATTTATTTGTATAGTTGTGTGATAGGAATTAGAAGCTGCATGTTAAGCATTAAGGTGAGTTACATAGTCCTACTTTTTACATTGTTTTAAACTTGGGATGGAAATGATGCAAGTGTTTAAATGAGTTTTGAATTCCTATTATTATGTGTTAGTGTAAATGCATAGACTATTATGTGACTAATGTGCATTATATGCTACATGTTTTGAGATGTGATTTTGTTGTGTGGCCTAGTCAGGTAGATTACTTGAGGGTATCCTTGGCCTAAGCTAGAGGGAAAGAGAGTTGGTATTATCCAAGGGCGATATGGGTCGTCTACTTGGCATTTGAATGATTTGATTTGATTGAATTGCTTGTTAGCTTGTAAGTTAGTTAGCATTATTGTCATGCAAAGCGTATTGTTTTATAATTGCAGGAATTGGTTAAATTGTTTTGGTAACAGATTGAATATGTGTGTCTGAAAACCTTTGTTTCTCACCAACCATTGTGTTGACCTATAAGCATTATTTTCATGTATTCAGCAGGATGAGACTAAAGTTAAGAAAAGTGGCTAAATGGACCGTAGGCAGCTGACGAAGTTTAGTTATCTAGATTTCGTATTTGTTTTTGATGATAAATGATTTTCGTTTTGCTTTGATAGGATGTTTGAATGTTTGCGTTGTCATGACATTGGCATGAACTACCTTTATTTCAATGTCAGGTGCCTTTTGGATTTAATTGATGTGTTTTGGGTATTTTCATGGCACTGTGTGCCTATACCTTGTATCTTTATGCATGTTTTAGTTTCTCTTATAAACGTCAAAGTGTTGTGATGATTCCCTTTCTCGTCGCGCCTCGCGTTTCTGCCTTGGCGAGGTGTGACACTTCAGGCTCCAACTCAATAGCTTTTCTCTTTCTGCCTGAGGATAGAGTAGGAGTTTGTTCAGGAAGAGGAAGGGATGGTCTGATTCTAAGTTCACCATGGAGTTGACCTAGCCTTTTATACTTCTTGCTTAATGAGATCATCAATTCCTTCACCACCATATTCTTCTTCTTAAGGATGATAACACTCAGTTCATCCTATTTGGTTACACCAAACTTACCAAAGCTGAACGAATTATAAACCTCAAAGTTCCTTTTGTCATGTTCATGTAGACTGTTATAGAAATTGGCTTTGAGTTTGGGTGAATGTGAATACCAGTGATGGTTTTAGGATTTAGTATTTGGTTGGTGGTCCATACATACTGATCAATCCTAATCTTTCTTTTCTCCTTGGACCTCTTGATCTTTTCCGTCTTTCAGACACTTAACTCAGCATCTTAATGTTTCAAGAATTCTTCCCCACCTTTGGTACTCTTGAGGCTTTTTGGATCCATTCCATCCTCAGTGGCCACTTCTTGAACCACCTTGATCAACTCAGGTTTGCTAATCCTTGCTTCTCTAGCAGCTTGCTCAAGTTTTTCTTCAGTGTCTAACTGATCCTAAATTTGCTCTTTTGTAAGACGATACATCTTTCCATGAATCTAATATGGTACAAGCACGAGGGCATCAGGATCTTGAAGAACTTCCTTGGATGCTGGAACAATCTTTTTTGAAGGTCCGTTAGTGTCTCTAGCTATACCTTTTCCTTTGTTAGGCTTTGGAGCTGTTTGTGGACTTTTAGGTTGAAATACTTAAACTTTAATCTTAGGCTGAGGCCTTGATGAAGAACCAACTATTTCAGTTTTAGGAGGTGTGGTTGTTGGCCTGACAACAGTTATTGGGATCGGCTCATGCCCAGGCTCTTTCTTAATATCAACAACTTTAAAAATTTTCTCCCCCTCAGGTCAAGAAGGTGTTTTTTTATGGGACTAATAGTTACAGTGTGAACTGAATCCTCCCCCCAATAGTTGTTGGAACTTTAGTGATAGAAAGTGTTGTAGTAGGCATACTGCTTAAGGGAGTGGAGAAGGGTTGTCCTTTAAAGGCTTGATACATCTTGATGAGGTGTTATTTTATACACTTTTTCGGGGTCATTTAACCCCATAAATCATGCAAATATCGCTAAAATATGTGCTTAATTGTTTCTTTTTGTATTTTAGCACTTGGATGGAATTTGGAGGAAATACACGTGAATTAGGCTTATTTGGGGAAGAAACGGACGAGATTACAACTCTATACTAAAGTCGTTTAAGAATATGGCTCACAGTGGCTAGAGACGGCATCACAATTATTTGTGACAGCGTCAGGACATCAAAGAGACGACGTCAGGAAATTTGAGACGGCGTCAGAACATACCCAACTTAAAGAAGCTCTAGAAAATTCAGCGAAGCGACGACGTTAGGATTATAAAGCAACGCCATCGCGATAGTTTTTCTATATATACAAACTTAGTTTTAGGGTTTTAAGTGTGGAACTTGGAAGTCATTATTAGGGTTCGAATATTAGCAGTAGTTAGGCCATTTTTAGGGTTTAAAACCCCTCTTGTATGAGCCTTAAACTCCATGTTTTAATCAAGTGAAGTTCTTTATCCTTTAATCTTTCAATATGTCTACGTGTTGTCTGATTAATTATTGTTCTTCACTTCTCTTTAACATGCTAGGCTAGATCTTATAGTGTTTACTCATGATTGCATGAGAATTAGTTTGTAGATCCTTTTTATATTGCTTCTTGTTGATGGGTGTGCGCGTTAGGCTCTAGAAAACTAGCTTCTTAATAGCTTGCGAAGACGTCTAGGGAAACGTGATTATGTAGAAAGGATACCATCGGTAACAGTCTTCATACTACCTTACCCATATTTGGTTGATCACCTTTTAAGTACTTTAATGCATGTAATGTACTCTTAGGGGCCTTGTAATAGTCTTCATATGATGTGTGTTTTACAAGCTTTAAATTTATAATAACTAGATTTACCAAACGAACAACTAAAAATACAACATTCAGGCAAGTATACCCTATCGAGTGTAATATAGTATTAGGTAAGTCCAAGTCGATCCACAGGATTTGTAGCAATTCACGTATTATTTATCAAGTAACAAAGCTAAATGATTGTCACGGATCAAATAGCTAAAACGTGTGTAAAGCAAAGCAACAAACAAGGCATGATCCACATAACATAACAGATATAAATAGAGCAAGACTTTATATAAACAAATCATGCAAGTCACGAATAACGGGTAATTACCACAACAAACATATCTACCAATGATTACATAAAATCCTTTCAGACTATATACTACATCATCATGAGCGCATTAAGAATAGTTTATATCAAATATGCATACATATGAATTCCTCCCAACCCGGTTGGTCAACATAAGGAAGGGTCTTAAACATAATTCTACTTAGGTTGTTTATCAATTTACCATACAATTATCATAAGTATGATATTGACACGCCAAAGACAAACGGTTCAAAATACATCAAGACAATTAACCCTTTCGGCGTATTTCAATTGCAATGATATACCAAAAGATAAACAATGATCTAAGCAAAGATAACATCGAATTCATAAGCATGTATATTCATAAGTCATAGCAAAATCATCCAAATACCATATTACATATCACATGTATTCAAAACGAATGAGTGCCATTATATCATAACCAAGCAAACAACCATCATCATAAACATGATAAACTTAGAAAGATTAACTTCATTATGAGTAAGAAATATACCAAAGATGTTTATGAAAGTGTTGCAAAGAACCAAAACCAACGTTCCTACCAAAACCAAGCACTAATCTGATAACTAAATGATCCCATGATCAACTAACAACCAAACCTTCTGAAATATCCCAAGGAGACGTCACACAACCTCTAGAAATCAACAAGTATGTGTGCAAGTTTCACGAACAAGGAGTGTTTGGATACAAGGCTTAATATAGCGACCTGGAAGGATTTGGTGTGAATCATGTAAGTATCTTGTTTAGGTTCTGTAAGAATGAAGTTGAGGGTCTGGAAAACGTGGCTTTGATGGTGGAATTCATGGCTAGGAGTGGTGGTGATGGTATGGTGGTACGCTAGGATTAAAGGGGTGTTTGGTTCATAGGATCCAAGGATCCTCACCAATCCTTCCTTCTCTCCAAGTTGATAATATGATAGTGTATGTTTCCCCTGGAATTCTTGGGGGTATTTATAGTGATTCTAACACTTGGGGAATAAGGGGAAAGGTAAATGATTGGTTTGGTAGTAAATGGAAGTCATAAATATAACTTTTTGGCTGTTCAGATGCGAAGTGCGCCGCACTTTTTGGTAAAACCGCCGTACTTTGTTTAAATGATATTTCCCGCTAGACATGAAAGTGTACCGTACTTATTGGCAAGTACGGCGTACTTGTGGTTATTTTTAGCTCTTCGAACAAAATTCAAAATTGTAGAGAATTCTCTCTCGGTTGCGTGGCCACCAGAATCAACTCAAACCGAGTTCGTATGCTCAAGTTATGGCCAAAACAGTAGACAGGTGTCAGGAGATCTTTATCTTGAGTTCTTTCTTCGTTTAAGCTTCAAATCTTCGTGTATTCTTCTGTTTTCTTCCACGACACGTCACATGAACCTACAATGTTAGGTCACATTTTATCTTGAATCACACGATACAGAAAGGTTTCGAATAGAGAGAATTAAGAGAGGAAGGTAAGACTTTTACAATTTTTCAAATTTTATAAAGAAAAGATAAATGGGAGGAAAAGTGAGAGTTACAAGCCTTAACCTCCTAATGTTAATTAGGGGGGGTATTTATAGGAGTAAGGAGGATTAGCTTCCCTTCCTTTATTTTCTCTAATTTGCAATCTAGTCTCTATTCTTTAGATAATATGCTATTTTTCACTTTAAGCATATTTCTCCTTATTACAAACTACTTTCTACTTATAAAATAAATTAAAAACATTAATAACAATTAAAACCACCAAATAGTATCATAATTGACACTTTTATGATCCTAACAATATCCCCCTAAGGGTCGATTATTCTGGGTGTTCCCTTCTTGATCCTGGTGGTTTTTCGTTCACATACATCTCCCAACGTCTCATCTGATCACGATGATTCAACCATTCTTCAATTTCTTCTTTAAACAGTTGTAGGTACTCAGCATCTTCTTTACTGAGATTTGGAGTCACATAACCATGCTTCACATCATTATTATAGCTTTTTAACCCTTCCAAGACTCTTTTCAATGTAGCATCACAGAACTTATGAATCTCTTAATGTCTCATCACTTTCTTTTCTTTCTTGTTGTTCTTGTATATGATGCCATATACTGGTTCAGAGACGATGGAGAACATCTTATACTTCTCAATGCCAAGGAAAGTAAATGTTGGTGCAGTAATGCTGACCTTCTATTGATAGCTTTCGACACCTAGCTAGAAATCATGTACTCTTTCCCAGATCACTGTACTTCTGATGAAGACTGACAATGACCACAGCAGTCCAGTCTCAACATAGTCTGCTACCTCGCCATTGACACATAACAAATACATATCCTCAGTGTCATTCTTGTTGAGGTTCTTGTAGTTTGGCTCAGTGATCGATACTATGCTACTATTTGCTCTCCTTACAACAATATATGTTACAAATTTATGCTCATGTCCTAATTCACCATAGGTTTTGATAACTTGAACAATCTTTGAATTTGAGTAGACTTCTTCTTTTGGCTGTTCTGGTTCTTTTTGTATCTTAATGTAGAAGATCTTTGCATGTGGATTCTTCCAATGTTCAATATTGTATTGAGCATAAGGATTAGACTTCTTCACACATTTTTCTACCCATCTGGATGTTTTTCCTTTAATGTCATCATCAAGAAATATAACTGTAGGAAACTTGTGTAGAGACAACACAAACTTTTCATATCTTGAGTTGCCTTTCTTTAGGTACAACAAATCTTGATTGACAAGAGATAGTGCAGAAGCTTTGGGATCTCTTTGGCAGCTTTGAACGACTCGAGTGGGCTTTTGTGGAAATGGTAAAGTTAAAAAATTTCTTCTGCTTTCCCACACAATATCATTCTTCAATAAATTATGCATCTGATCAATGTGATATTGATGCTCATCTCCTGAAGTGCATCATTGTCTCAACGTCTCATTAACAACTTTACGCAGTTTAGCCTCATCTACTATTTTTGACATTTCTTCCACAAGTTTTTGTGATACTTTCTCAGCTGGAAGTTCATCATCATCTGTGGCATATGTATTCGTCCAAAAAATCAAAATCATCTAATTGTTCTTGATTACTTGATGTTGATGGACCTGGTTCACTTTTATTAGCCTATCCAGATGAAGATTCTCCAAAAACATAAGTTCCATGCTTAGATGTCTTCTGCCTTTTTGCACTATTCTCTCCCTCGGGAGGAGCATCATCGTGAGGATCGTCCTGATCTCTTGGGCGAATGGCAGAAGATCTACAAGGAGTGTTAGAAGTATGAAGTCCTTTAAACTTGATCTTGAGTGCTAGCCAAATTAGTAAATCATCATGTTGCAGTTGAGGATTATCTTTCATGGTCATATAGAGTTGATATTGATGTTCTTATGCTGAAGCTTGGCTAGCTTAAGTTGGATAAACATGCAAAATATGACCTGACATGTAGTTCCTAACTGATGAATCAACCTGAGAAGGAATATGGTTAGTGATGGCATTGTTAATTTGTGAAGTAATCTCTACTCGAAGATTCTTGTGATCTTGCTGAATTGCATCTGCAATTATCTTTGCCACATCAGCTTGATTCTGTTTTCTTTCCATTATAAGCCCTTTGCAACATATATTGGAACTTGTGTCTTGGTAAGTTCCTTGACATGTTCATCTACCATTTTGGGCAACGACTCTTCCATGAGCTCTTGTAAATGTTGAGCAAGCACATAAAACTTCTTTCTTGCCAAAAACCTAGTCTTTAGATGTCCAAACAAATAGTCGCATCATCCTTGCAATTCATCAAAGAAACTCGTATATCGTTTAAAACGTCCAGTCTTAGGTTTAAATAAAGATAAAAGTTATTGTGTAGCAGAGAATTTTGATGAATATGATGATGGTGTAGAAGATGAAGGTGCTGGATCAGTTACCGTCAATTCCTGGAGTTTCTTAGTATCTGAAGATATGAGAGTAGAATGAATCCTAGGGGGTCTAATTGTTGTAGGGGATGGTGTATTCCTAAACTCCTCTACATTCTTCCCTTTTACCCTTCTTCGCAACTCATAATCATTCGCTGCTGATTCTTCCTACTCTTCAATAACATTTACAAGTTGCACTACATCAGTTTCTCTACCTTCGGACTTTCCTTATAACTCTCGAGATCTAACCTAGTGCTGGGATCATTTTGACTATTACTACTAGAATTATTAACCTCATCTGCATATTCACTCTTCGATCCTTTAACCAGTTTCTTAATCTCCTCAGCTACCAAGTGCTCATTAACTTTTTCTACATTTTGTTGGGCTTCAAGATCATCATGACTTTTCTGCTAAGCAGTGCTTAGTTAAATAGTATCTCATAAAGTTATGTCTTCAACCTCAGTAATAGTTAGGATTGGGGTAGTTGAAATTGGTGTTGATGGAGTAAGTCGGGTTGATCGTCTTGGTGGAATATGAAGTCTAATAACAGTAGACTTTCATTGAGCACTTGATTCTCCTTTATCCATATCATGGTTAGGTGACCTAGGGGGCTAGTTGTCCTATGTGGTCCCTGGGTAGACTCAATCGGCTGTGACTGAGTCGTAGGAACATCTACCCCAAACACTTCAGCATATATTCAATAATTCTCCGTGAGCTTCATCTCATCAGTTATCATCCATTTTGGAATCTTCATTCCAACTCCTGCCTTATTCTTCCCTGAATTGAATATGCTTTTGACCATCTCATCATGTTCCAGATGGTAATACTTATCACGAACTCTTCTTGAGATCTTAGGGTATGCAGTCATGTAATGACTTATAATGAGCTTTGTGAATCTGGGATAAGGAATTAGTGTTGGTGGATGTTCGAGTGAGTAGTGCAGTTATTCCCATAATAAGTTAGCATAGTTAACATGCACGTTATTGACAAAGCAATACAGTATCTTCATGATCTGCAAAGGCGGTTGATCATAACAGTGACTCATGTTGTAAGACATCGCGAAAACATCTTGCAAAGTGTCTGCCACGGTTGTACGAGACTAGCTGTCTTGAAGTTGGATGTCGATCTTAATTCCAGTGTAATACCAAGATCATTTAGGAAGAATGGAACCATTTCTGAGAACTTAGGAGCAGCAACAAAGCATTCATGATTGTTGTATGTGGCTTGAGGCAGTTGAAATATCGTCCTAAAATCACCAAGAGTCATCGTGAGCTCTTTTCTGTCAAGCACAAACGTGAGCCTATACTTTGATATATCTTCTTTCAAAGTATGCCAGAATTGTCCCAAGTAGATCCATGGAACTGATGATGAAGCAGCAATGCTGAATCTGAGTGGATGATTTTGAAGAATGTTTGCCAGTATTTTGCTTTCATTTGGGCATAATTGATTATCAAGATCAATCTTCTTATTAGCATCCATGAGAGCATAACATTTGTTGGGTGGACATAATTCATCTTGATGAACATCAGCTTGTCTTTGTGGTTGTGCCATGATGATTTCTGAATGATTGATGATAAGAGATTAGATAACAAACAATTTATAATATTTTTGTCTCTTTCCACTCTGTCTGTTTTATATGTTCTGGCAATTCTTATTTTTTTTATCAGTTTCTTTCTCATGTGATTATTCTTTCTTTTTCTAGCACATGCCATACGCTTTATTCGTATTTTTCTTTTGATTCTTTTTTGTGTGTTCTGGCAATTCTTTTTCGAACACACTTTAGATTTGCTTTTTCACGTATGGTTTTTGTCTCTCTTTCTATTTAGAATATCCTCACCAGAAATTCTTTGTAAAATGATACTCTTTCAAAAATGATGAAGATACTCTCGGATTTTGAATAAGACACAAATTTTAGAAATTGAAGAGATATCATTCATATTCTTAAAACTTTTTGTGAAAGAGTACCGTTTTTGACACAATACAGAAATTTGAGAATTTTTTCAAAAATCATTTGTGCAAAAGCAGTTGTATTTGATAACATAAAATCAGTCAAACTCAATTCAACAACTGAATGGTCACTAAGTTACTCACTCCTCATTATGT
>BQNB010007601.1:0-92957 GCA_026074375.1 Tanacetum coccineum | reverse complement strand
CTCAGCCTGCATGTCGCTCATCTCTCGCCTCATATCTCTGATGACTCAGAGAGTCTCTACCATCTAGTCCTGACGCCTATGATCAATCTCTCGAAGCGCTGATATCTCAGTCTGCTGCATATGAAAGCGAGTCTCATGTACCTGGTGCTGTGTCTGAATGAGAGTACTCTGCAGCTGTAGTTGTGTCTGGTGTGCCTGGAGATAGGTCTCGTGTGCATACACATGATCACGATGGGTCTGAAGCTCCTGATGAGTCGCCTAACTCAATCCTATTTAGTGAGCCCAAGCCTCTCGGGAAGCATAGGCCTCCTCCTCCACCATCCATACTGTCTCCTGGAGAGTCATCCTATCCCCCATAAGTAAATTGACCCGCTGCAAGTCCATATCGACTCGCTGTGATATACGAGACCTACTATCCTGAGCATCCTCCAGTAAATCATACAAGTCCTGTGTATCATGCTCATGGAGCTCAGCAAGCTTTGTGACCCTAGTATTGACCTCTCCCACGGTCATAGATGCTATCTCAGGAACTGCCTCTGCCGGATCAACCCAAGTATCCCTAATACCATACCTAACATCTCTAGTCCCTTGTCGCCTATCTTCAGCATCTACCGTGCTGACAAATCGATAATCTATCCCCCGACCTCTGGTAGGTCTAGCAGTAGAACTCTCCCCGACCTTGTATCTGGAGCCTAGGGTGGACAAATACAGCCTCTTACGAGGAGGCTGCTCAGACTCGGGAATATCATCCCTACGGTCAATAGGGGGTGGTATGTATAGAGATGTTGGTAGTGGAGGTAGTGGAGGTGATGGTAATGCGGCAGTAACTGCATCAATAAGGGCCTGAGTGGATGCTATCCTGAGTGTCTGGATTTGGGTTGGACACCCAGATGATGGTAGTAATGGTGATGGCATAGGTAGTGGTGATGAATGTGCAGGTGAGGCCATTCTCTTAACAAGGCGCTCCCTTGCAGAGGGTGGTGATAGTGAGATAGGTGGTGATGGTGATGGAGTAGTCATAGCCAGAAGTCTCTCAACCTCTGCCTCTAGTAGAAGGGATATGGAAGTCTGAGGCCGGACGATAATCCTAGCCCCAATAGTAATGTCAGTGGAGGGTAGTGGTATAACAGGCTATGTTCCCTCAGGTGGGAAAACAGGCTCATTAACAGATACAAAAATAGTAGAGTCGGCCGGAGCTAAGTGCTCCTCCTCCTCCTTGTCCTCATCATCCTCATCCTCACCAATAGCGTCATCCCCAGATGAATCGCTGTCATCATCTTCTCCATCATCTCTCCCATCCATATAGTCGACCGGACCATCCTCTGTGTCATCATCCTTGTACTCCTCTGGATCCTCCTCGGGATCCGACTCGGTAACATATCCGAGTGACTCAGCAGTAGGTGAATCAACAGGAGGTAATGGCTGCTCCTTAGCTGGAAACTTATGGTCATCCTCCAATGGTATATACTCAGGGTATATAGGCTCTGACACGTAGTCAAGATCATGTGCATGTACGAACATAGGCTCACGCTCATCCTCGTTGATAAGTGTAAAATACACATATCCGTTTGTACCTAAAATAATCCAAATAAACCCAAAACAGACCAAAAATGGCAAAAATATGCTTGTATTTGTGTTTTGTGTATGCAGGTATGGATAAGTCAAAAATCATAAGAAAACAGTCAAAAGCGGGCAAGCACGGACACGAGAATCAGAAGAGTACAAAGCCGAAGCCCGAAAAGTCAAGCCAAAGCCAAATCCCTAGCCATTTCCTCTTTTATAAAGCCACAAGGACCAATCTTGCAATTTCCAAAAGTTATTTATAACTTATTACTTATAAGAAAGATCGATGTGATATGTTTGTAAGGCTTTAATAATAAAGCTCTTATAGTAATATACGTAATATCATTTATATACACGTATATTAATCAGGTAAGCACTTAGTACCCTACTAATGCTAAGGCAATGCATGTCATGTAAGCATATATGCGCTAGACGTAAACAAGTAATGCATGTATGTCCCTCACAAATCCCATTTGTGAAAACGGTTTTGAAAATGGTTATAGTCCAGACAAAAACTTTTGACCTGGTTCTCTATAACCTAGGCTCTGATGCCAATCTGTAACACCCTCAAATCTGAGTATGCAGCGGAATGTTGAATATCCGAAGGCGTTACATTATTGGGTCAATAGCACAAGATCAGAGAACGACTACTAACGTGTCGTTTGAAAAAGATACATTGGATTAACAAAATACTTGTTTGTTAACTAAGCTCATAGATTTAAAGGTTCAGAACAAAATAGTTAAAGATTCGGTGTTAAACAATTGTCCCCCAAAGATTAATAAGACCCCAAATCTTAAGTGTTGACCTCTTCAATTATTGACTACAATGTATCACTGCACCTCGTGCCTTATTAACCTGAAAAAACATGCTTAAAACGTCAACATTAAGTTGGTGAATTCATAGGTTTATGTAAAATCAATTGGTACGGACCGCAGGATTTCCATGTGTATGATTAAGGAAACAGATGCAAACATCATAAAAAGTAAATTACGTTTCCTTAGCTCGTGTCCAACGAGGCTAGACGTCTATGAATTGCAATTATTTAATTGCCATCTGGTGTCCGTGATTGATGTGCTATCCCCTTGAAACATCCCAAATTAGACATGGTTTGCGTTCGTTCCCAAGGTGTGATTGTCAACCCGATATGGGATTGTCAATCCCTAATAGGATTATCCATAACTTTCGAGCCCACAACAATGTAATTAACCAATCACTTCTATGCAATTTAAACTGTTCATGTTCTTGTGACTTAAAGGGGTTATGGTAACTTCGGCAAACAACGTAATCATGGCATAAAATGTACCACTTGCGTCCTAGTTTGTAAAAACAAAAGCATGTTCTCACCCCAGGATGTAAATCATTTAAATAATTATTAAAGCATGGGGCTATGAAATCACCATTAGAGGTAGGATTCTCTGATGATAAATAAGTATCCAAGTAAGTAGTGAATCACACCGTCAAGTACCTAAGTAAGTATGGTCAAGTCTTAGTCTACATATTTAGGCTAACGACTCAAAGTATAAACTATAACAATTTCTAGTTTATATATATTATTATCACTTGTGTGGTGGTATACACGTTTATTGTATTCGTTTTCCTCGTTTGCTCTTGGGAAGGTGTACAACTATATACTCTTTAGTTACATGTGTGTTTAAGTTTAATAATTAAATACGCACTTATTTATCATTTGCGTGACTTTAGCTTATTTTGTATCCGTATTATCATCGCGATATTGTTCCGATACCATAAGTGTTTATTTAAATCACTTAATTATATAAAATACCCCTAGGCTTTCGTTATTGGCAAAAACAGTCCTTATAGTTTAAAATAGAATATTTACCGTTTACACCCCTGAGTTTCCATATTGCTACGTTTAGTCCCTCTATTTCACAAAAAATACATTTTTGGTTCTTATGAGTTTCAAACAGTCCCTCAAGTTCAGGGGGGGGGAAAATAAGTTTTTTTTTTTTTTTTTATCTTTATTTTGGGGGGCCAAGAACTAGTATTATTAACATACTGAGCAGTATTAACAAATAGCTTGAGACGATAACTAACTCTTAAGTCTGGCTGTATTAAATTATGCTAGCAGTACTAACCCTGCTAGCAGTACTAACCCTTAAGCCTGGCAGTATTAACTTCTGCTAGCAGTACTAACCCTGCTAGCAGTACTAACCCTTAAGCCTGGCAGTATTAAATTCTGCTAGCAGTACTAACCCTTAAGCCTGGCAGTATTAACTTCTGCTAGCAGTACTAACCCTGCTAGCAGTACTAACCCTTAAGCCTGGCAGTATTAACTTCTGCTAGCAGTACTAACCCTGCTAGCAGTACTAACCCTGCTAGCAGTACTAACCCCCGCTAACTTATTTCGACATATCCCAAACAACCCTAGTTCGCATATACTATAGTGTACACATATTATGATACGTGACATGAAAGTGTTTCTGTTTCCAAACAAGTTGCCAAACCTCTTGGTTAGTTTTACGTGTGCATGTAGATTAAAATTCATGTTTTACTTTAGATCTATTGTTTCGTGCCTTATGGCCTTTTGGTTCACCACACAAGTCTATATATGTTGTATATTGTAAGACGTGGACATGGGTTGTGTCATGCCAGGCACGAGCCATGTTTAGTTTGTTAACGCATAATAACTGTGCCTTAAGACACCTGAAGCAAACATGAAACTTGAATATGACGTAGGCTAAACACTTAAAGGGTCCTTTACTTCTTGAACGGTGTTGTTATGCGAGCAATGCGGCGACCCACGTGTGTAAAACACGATCAATAACCAAACCCTAAGCTTCAAAGCTTTGTAGATACCCAACCCTAGCTCGTGTAAACCTTTTTATAAACGTGCATGTACAAACTTTAGAGTGTTTTGTTGGGTTCGAACGAGATCAAGGGTGGTGTTTGTTTGCGGTTTTAAAGCTCGAACACAAGAATAAAATATGGGTTGTAGTTGTTTTTGTAGAGTGTTTTGGGTGTATGTGAGTTGTAAGAGTGTAGGGAATGGTGAAGTATGTGTGTATTTTAGGCAAGTTTGATAGTTCACTCTCCCTTAGTTACCCAAACAATACGATCGTGCCATTGGTAGTGGTTATTTGGGTTTTCTAGTGTAAATACACATGGTTTTCTTGATAAAACCATTTAGTACATTCTTTATGGTGATGTGTTTTTACAAGATTTGCTTAGCTAGCAAATTCTTCATGGATTTGTGTGGTTTGGAGGCTTAACCGTGGGCCTAGGGGATTCAAGGGCAAAGGATGAATGTGGGTATTAAACTTGGGGTAATAAGTTAGTAGAACAATTGGACAAGTATTTATTAGTTAGTTGGAGGGTAATAGTACTTTTTAGGATCTTAGCAAGATCTTTGGTTGACTTTCTAAGTTTTGTATATGTTTAATGTGTCCGGCATAGGAGGCATTTTGACACAAAATTGATGTACTTTTTGTGTTAAGAGTTATATAAGTGGGTATTTGGTTTGAGTCTTTGGTAAGTCTAAGGTTATTTTCGGGGTACGTCCCAAACGTATTTTTATCGCGATAAACGTTAACGTTTTCTGTGACCGATAAAAAAATATAAATAGCAATGTACATAATTATATTCTAAATAATTATTTCTTAACTTGGTTGGTGTAAAATTAAATTTATTTGGTAATCGTTTACATTCATTGATTATTTCTAGTCTACGCGGTTTAGCTTAAAAGTAAATATTAAAAGTAAACGCGTACCGGACTGAAATATATAGTGATAATTAATATAGTCGTACAAAGACAAGAAAAATGAGAAATGTTACATGACAGAGATTTTATGGGCCCTATTGTGATTACTGAATTTCTATTCCCTAAATACTATCGATAATTGCATTTTATTTTCTTGTTAATCTCTTAAACTCTCTTTCTTGTTTACAATAAATGTTCTATTATGACTAAAAAGAGATAAATCAAAATAACATTACCTCATGTTATGTTAAAGAAAAAATTATAATTAGAACATCAAGTTCTAATATGATTTTTTAAAAGAATTAATATCGTAACCTCAAGTTACGATGTAAAAAAAAGAGGACCTCAAGTTCTATTATCATTCCTTTCAAGAGAATCGGATAAAATAACATCAATATCTTAATTAAAGTTTGTTAATATTAAATGACGTATAACCTGCTATATAATAGTGTACTGGCTTGTGGCGTCTAGTTTTGCATAATTAGAGTTTTATTATGACAACGACACTTTCGATAAAATCATGTATTACATGTTTTATCATGTTGATTTATGATCCTGAAGTAATAAGTAGCATCTAATCTCTACTTGATCTGCACTTTAAAGTTTATAGCTTGCCTTCATCCTGGTGCTATCATTTTTGCATTACCCCGTGGACACTATTAGAAGTATTTCGCTTTATTTGAATGTTATGAGTTAGCTATATTGTACATTGTAAGGAATGAGTTGTAAATTGATTAATGGCATACTTTACTAGTATAAATGGTGTTTTAATTATTTGATAATTTTATAGTATATGTGAATACTATGTTTAATTGTATGTGAAAGAAATAAAAGAGCTAATCGAAGAAATATGAGCTCTTCATTATATTCGATTTTTATAAATAAAAATAATAAGCAATTGAAGCACATGTGGTCATAAAGTGTAAGTTTATGAGCCAAGATTATTGTGGTAAGTGGCATGACCGGTTGGACCATCCCGGGTCAATGATGATGCGAAATATATAAAAGAACCACAAGTTTTTTGAAAGATAGATTTCATTGTTCTCATTGAAAGTTAATTATTCATCTATCATCTATCATCACCAAATTATAGTAAGGACTTTTTCCTATAAAGTTTTGGAAATAATATAAAGGGGATGTATGTAGGCCTATACATCCGTCACGTAGATCATTTTGAGCTTTAAAATCGATGCATCGTTAAAATGATCATCAAATACACAACTTAAAGTAAGCATGGTTAGTGGCTCGACTTATAAAATACGAGCACGGTTTTCCAAATTATATTATTGAGAATGGTGATGAATACTTCCAAGTATTGGGCAATTATTGGAATAAGTGATGAACTTAAAGGTAGCTCATGTTCATACGCGAATTGCTTTTGTTGAAACGTTTATAAAACGTCTTCAGTTGATTGCAAAGCCAATAATTATGATAACAAAAGTTTTAATTTATGGGACATGTTATAACATATGAATTCGCATCTTGCCAACAATTTATAATGAATCATCTCTGTTATAATATATAGTTTCCATGTGAGATATTGTAAATGTGCGATATATATCATAGTAAATCCACCACACAAAAAATGGGATGTTGAGATTGATAATTCATTCAGGGGGAGAATGAGCAGCGAGGAATTTGGAATGAATTAAGATAATATAAATGTTGATCCTCACAATAATGAATATGAACTTGAAGTTCAAGGGACAATTTATATTCCAGATCTAGTAATTGCCAGACAAGTTAAGTGACCTAAATGAAGTGACTAGATCATATATACGCTGCTAATGCTCCAATTACAATGTTTGTCCCAGTAGTAAGAACAATAAAATGGTAGTGAGTCTTGCACGTATGCAACGTGATAAACTAATCGAATTCAATTAAAATAATCCTCGATATGAATGTGATTTAAAATGGGAGAAGAATATGTAAAAATGGTCGAATCGAGGTAATAAAAACCCCATAACACTCAAAGAGACACTAGAAATGAAGGTAATTGAAAAACCCCGTCTACGTGAAAAACTATGAGATCTTAATAAATGATATAATGCGATGTCTAGTAGAATATGGAATCGAAAAGTAATGAATCGACGTCGATAGTATTACATATAATAATGGCCAAGGTACTAATTATGTAAATAAATAAATAGCGTTATAATCATGGTGAGGATCAGGGAAGCGTATCTGCAGGAAGTGAAAATGTGTAAATGAGTGGCCAAAGGATGTAAAGATGCGAAGAAATAATGAAAGATTGAAGTCTCTTGTGACGAGACATGGTTATAAGGAGACATGTTCTCATGTGGTGGATCAAATAATGCATTAATATTTTAGAAGTCTGGCGATATAATAAGTAATTGATATGCGTCTAGAGATTAATGAATAGAAGTCAATGTCGATGTTGAGATTTTAGTTTATGATATAAAAATGTATGGAGCATGCTATGGCATTTTACTGCTTAAGCGTTTTAAGAAAACGTTTCGAGAACACTATTTGTTTCGTTTTGTATTAATTGTTTTTGGGCATAGGTGTTTATATATCACATTGGTGTGTAGTAAGTATTGTGCCAAATAAAGAATTTTGCCTATGATACTTCATAAAGAGATATGGATTTGGATATGTTTTAAGTTTTATAAAATTTGATTTTATGATTGTAAAATTGATTGAATGCATAGAAATTGAATTTGAAACAAGACACAGTTTGTCTTAGTTACGAAATTAACATCTTAAGGATGAAATTCTTGTGGAATCATTAAAGACAAAGTTATATCTTTATATGGATAAACAACTCTCATGTTTATGAGTTTACATGATGTTGGAAAGACTCCTTTGATTTATAAAGATGATCATCACAATATCGATTTAGATATGCCATACTAAAATGTGTATGAACCATTAAATTTTCACAAGTGGTCATACATGGTGTTGGTAATGAATAACTTGTAAAGTTCGATGATATACTTGAATGAGATGTATGACGTATGGATATGCGAACAACATGTGTAGAGAATATTTATTCACGTGATTCTATCAAGACACGTTAATGTGCATTTAAGTGACTAAATGAGCTTAAGTGATGTGATCATCAAGGGGAGAGAACATACGCATTGCACTCTTTTTCCCTTGACCATGGTTTTGTCCCCACAGGGTTTTTAGGCAAGGTTTTTAATGAGACAACATCCCCGAGCGTATAAAGGATTTATGTACTCTTTTTCCTTCACTAGATTTTTGTCCCACCGGGTTTTATTTAGTAACGTTTTAACGAGGCATATTCCTCAAATGAACATCCAAAGGGGAGTGTTATGGATAAATAAGGAATGGATGTCCATATCTTTTATTATTTGTAGTTATCTTATTAGAATGTATCTTGTGAAATACTTCATCTTGTATCTATATATACATACCTCCATTGTGAGATGAATAATACAATTCCCTATCCTCTTTATCCTCTTGTTATTGTTTATTTATCTTTACTTTATTGTTTCACAATAATGATTACGTTTATATTATTTTAAACATGTTTGTTTTATTCAAAAAGTCAAATATCAGTAAATAATCAGGGTTATATCTATACTATATTATAAAGGAAAAACCACCATTTTTTAAATCTTGAATGTTAAAAAATCCTATACTTATCTAAGAAAACTTTGAAAAAAAATATTTTATACTTATCTAAAGAAACTTTGAAAAACTCCACATCAATTAATTAAAATCATAAACATAAAAGGAAATAGGAAGATACCATGCATAATAGAAAACTACAACTATTTACCGTTTAGGAATTTTCGGCGGCTAAGATCGGAGTATGGTATAGTTACTCACATTATATACTAATAATATTTACTAGCAGGGGGGTGTTGTGTAGTTTTGTTTCCGTCTAAATCCGTTAGTATTTGGGTGGAATTTTTTTTATATGTTAAAAAATATTCCTGTTATTTTCTTTTTGTTTACTTTCCTTTTTATTAAAAAACACACAAAAAAAACAACAGTTTCCATCATTTTCTTTCTTGCAACTAGGGGTGGAAACGAGCCGAACCGCTCGTGAAAAGCTCAAGATTCGGACGGTTAGAAAAGCTCGAAAAGCGTGCCTATACGAGCTTCGAGCATCTATAGGTGCAAGCTAATTTTGTAAATCGAGCTCGAGCCCGAGCTTTACTTACAAAGCTCGATTGGGCTCGCGAGCCTAAACGAGCCTAATGTTTTATACACGAGCTCAATAACAAGCTTATTAACGATCTCAAAATAAATTTATTATGAGCCGAGCTCAAGCCAAGCTTCAAATTTTCATTGCCAAATCGTATAAACGAGCAGAGATTGAGGCGAGCCCGAGCATGTATAACACACCACGAGCCGAATATGAGCTTAAAAAATAAGGCTCGAAACGAGCCGAGCTCGAGCTCGAGCTTTGTAAAACTTAAACGAGCCGAGCTCGAGTTCTAGTAGGCTCGGGCTCGGCTCGGCTCATTTCCACCCCTACCTGCAACAACGAGAAATCACCCATCTGTGGATGCCTATTTTTAGCTTAACGATAATGAGGACGTTTGGCATCCATATATGTCCTATTCACGAGTCCACTAGAATTTATACCTAACTTGATTCATTATGAAGTTTGTTGTCTTCCAAAAGTCGACAATCAAAGTAGCTTAGAGGTTTTAAGTTATTGAGCATCATATATTAAGGGTCCGTTTGGTACCCAAGGTTCAACCTTAAGATTTGGGTTTTCCTTCATAATATATGTTTGGATGAAAAGATGGCTTCTGGTACACCAACATCATAGCAAATATTCGACTGTCTTCAAAAGGAGGCAAGAGTGGTAGGGTTTAAAAAAGCCACTCTTGGCTATTTGACTTTTGTGACGTGGAGTGTTTAGATATTTTTTTGACTTTACACATAATAATTTTGCAATTTTTTATTATATTTTTTATATTAGTTTTTTTATTTCTCTTTATTTAATTCAAAACTTATACCCAATCCAATTCTAAATTCAATTTCAAATCCAAATCTTAATCTTAAACTTAACTACAAACCAAACGACCCTTAAGTTATTATCTTTATTGATTAACTAACGGTTTCATTAATTTTATGTTAGGTTCAAAGCTTATCGAAGACTTGTGGGGGCTTGAGCTTTTAAAAGGTAATTAATAATTATAAACTTTTCTAATTTAACAGAAAATGCATTAAATACACATTAAATAAACTTGTAAATTACTATAATTGATTAGAAAATGCATTAAATACGCATTAAATAAATTAAAACATTCCTTTTATAAACAGACTAATCAATGCTAAACAAGTTTACAAAAATACAAATTTCAATTTCGGCTTATAATATAAGCCCTAGCCCCAGCACAAGCCCCAACCCCAACCAATTTCGCCAAACATACTCTTAGAGCATCTACTATTAAAAGTTTATAATTGTGTTATAACATTAATTTATAAACTTTTTAGTTTTATAAACCTATCTCCACTATGTATAAACCTTTTTAAGTTTTATAAGCATCTCACATAATTCAAGCTAACATTTAATTTGAAAAAGGGTTCTAATATCTCAGTCTTCTTCATGTCACATAAAGCTTGATAAGGAATGTTCATATCGGTTTAACAAATTTTAAATCCTTTCTTAATTTTATAAATCTTTTCATAAACCACCATAGTGAACGCCCTTAGTCAAATTACATAAATATCATTCAAAATATAATAGATTATTAGGCAAAAACTGAATATATACCTAAATTTAATTTCGATGTATTTTTATGCGATTTTAAATTAATAAGTTTCACTTCCAACTAATTCGCTAAATAACTTTATGAAATATAATCTTCAGCTTTCGGCTTATAATATAAGTTTCAACTCCAATTTCAACCTCAGCTTTAGCTCTAGGCAGTTACGCCAAACATTCCTTTCTCTGTGTTCATATGTTTAGTTTAATCATGAAAGTTACATAGAGACCTGAATTATCTTTTATAAGTGAATTTATATGTTAATAAACACAATTAAAAAAGGGTAAAGCTGAAAGATCCTAGTGTTTAATGGAGTAATGACACTAAAGTGCCCTCAAAGACAAAATAAAGCCTACCCATTTATGTATACCAATACTAACAATAAATAAACAATACTACTTTTTTTTTGAACGGCAAAAATTTATTAAACTAGCAAGGAGCTAGAAAACAATTACAAGGAAATAAATTGGGGATTTTGTAACCAATCGTCCCAAGAAAACGTCGTATGACAACGACTTTTACACCAATTGAAAGCACAAAAAACTATAGCATCAAAAATTTCCGAACGTCTTGGAGGAGATTTTTCAAAAATGATCTGATTCCTAAAGTTCCAGATAAACCACCAAGATACGAAGAACACTCCCTCCAACATAGTTTGACCTTAGAGTGGAGAATGAATCGGAAAGAATCCAAGACATGCCACTCTTGGAAAACGATTTGTCCAGTCATGAGGATCTAAGCTCCCACCATCTGCATATGCGACGAAGAACATGGGTGAGACAAAATATCCACTACGGAAAGAAGATGTGGCAAACTTCTTCCTCGCAGACTGATCAAACCGGAACCAAGAGACGACTCTCATAGTGATGCCTCTGCGAATCAGATTACTGAGGTCTCGGTATACAATCTGGCTATGCTCGCCAAGCGAATGTTAACTTAATAGGGATGTATTTGGCATCCATTAGTTGCTGAGCAGATTGATGCGGAAGGAAAAGGATCATCATAGTAGTTAAGGAATCTCCTTAACCCAGGAAGTTACCATCGCTAACCAAATCACAAAACAATCGATACCTGAATTCGATTAATAGTAACCGAATCCATCAAAGAAAGTCAAATCAGCCAACTGATGGTTCTTCGAATACCACCCCGTGATTTCTTACGGAAAGAAATATCTATCGGAGCACTAAGCTTAACGCCACGAGGCTTCTTTGTTAGGTCCTTTGCGAATCAAGCGAGGAAGGATTATTTGACACGAAGAGGAACGTCTCCATCCAACAATCGAACCAGAATCTCGAAATCATCACCATTACCAATGCGGTTTTTACCAATGCGACCAGAAAAATCAAAACCTTTCCTTTTAAACTTATTGACTTTCTCATTATTGAACACAGTTTAGAGGATAGCCTTGGTCGAGTGAGTATTCCACCGAAGAACCATTAAAGGCGCTCTTAATACGATGACTTTATACCATATACGAGGCCATTTGGGATACAAAATGCCAAACCCATTTGAGAGGAGGGCACGGTTAGGAGCAAAAAAAACTCGGACTCCTAAACCACCATGTTTTTTGAAGCTTAAAACCTTATTTCCAACGACCCATGTAACTTTTTTTTCCGACTGGTCCGCCCATTAAAAAACCGGCTTGCGGAAAGACTCCATAACTTCAGGACACCTGTAAGGGACTCTATTAAAAATGGATCATATTATAATCGGCGACTGCCCCAAGAGAACAGGATTTCAAAAAAGAGTTTTTAGACGACCGCCTATCGAAAAGGTGTTTTCACCTTCACTTAGAGAGGCGAGATTCTACGCTTAAGTACTAACGTCATACCAAGCCTTTATACGAGAAGCGTATTCTCCCACATAACGCTAGATAGCGGAATTTGTTGCTCATAATAGAACAAACTATTCAAGGTGGCTGCCTGCTCTCCACTTGGTGCGGATCGCACACAACGCATCAGTTGAATTTTGAGGATATTTATTTGAAAGGTCCAAAGCAGGAAAGAAGCTCTTTAAAATGGATGATAATACTCACTCAGATTTTCATTGGACCATTCTTCCTATATACATAGCGCTCGTTCTGCTAAAAAGAGGTGAGATAGGGATAACGAACCTGGTTATTGAATACTTGAAACAAGCCCTCGTATACCACTCGGTGAAAGGATAAATGAAGAGATTCCATGATTAAGATAAAGAGATATGGAGCAAGAGGATCTCCTTGTTTGAGACAACGATGGACAAGAATACTCTTTAGAAGGACTTCCATTTTATCAAGATACGATGACCTTAGCAGATGTAAGAGTACCCCGAATCCAATTCACCCCAGTTCGCCCTATACCAAATGCCTCAAGCAACTTCTATAAGTAAATCCCAACGAAAACGAGTCGTATTGTTTGCATTATCGACTTTAAAGAACATCGCCCCTTTTTGTTCTTTCTTTTACACCAATGGAGGATTTCATCAAGAATAAACGGGCCATCTAAAATTTGTCTTCCAGCAACAAAAGCGGATTGGGTATCGGAGATGAGATCCGCAATGACCGGAGCTAATTATGGCAAGTTCTGGGTACACTTTGTGTTTACACTCCTATCAAAACTTATCGGACCGAAAATCTTAACGAATTTAGCATCCATGACCTTTGGAATTAAGGGCTACAAAGAAAGAATTACATCCCTTTTGAAAAAGAGTTGTTAACGAAAAATATTCGGACCGCTCGCAAAAGTCCAGACCCAATACATATCCCAAATATTTCTTAAAAAATTCAAAGGTGACGCATCGGGGCCGAAGAGATTCTATTATCACCAAGCTCCACACAGCCCTCCGAATTTCATTCGCTGCGACACAATTCTCTCTAAATCTTCCATTTGATTTTGGTGCAACTTCTTATTAAACTCAAATTTAATTTAATTGTGAATTGGCCTAGGTTCTTTAAATCGAGAAGAAAAGTGGTTAAAAAGCGTCTTTAAGATCATACTGGTTATGTTTCCCAAAATCCATCAACGAAAATGCCCCGAATTCGCTAGCTGAGCTCTCTCTTTTATTGAGGATGCAATGGAAGGATTTTGAGTCTCATCCCCCTCTTACCGCCCACTGACTTTAGAATTTTGAAAATTATCTTTCGATTCCATCTCAGAACATTAAGAAGTTTCACTTGTTTCAGTTCGCAATCGCCGAAAAAAAACAGTTTCATCGTTCTAAAAAAACCCACGATCCATATCTTTGTCATCGCCCCCCAAAGTTTCCGAAATCATCGCTTTTTGTGAAACTGATATTTCCAGCTTTCTTGGCCTTTAATCCAGGCTACGAATAATTTTCTTAAGTTCTTGTAGTTTTTTTTTGAAAAACGATATCATCCCTTAGTATCCGAGTCGACAAAACGAGTGCCATGACAATCTTCATTCATATCTATCATAACACCCGAATAAGCAAACCATGGAATGACATTTTTAAAAATCGAAAAGGAGTTGGTCGAAATCCAACTTGACTTCCCGATGTCATGATTGGCCGATGGTACGATAGGGGCACGGTCGAAGGCAAATGGCTGTAATGGAAGGAATTAGAGAAAAAATACCATCTGTAACTAGAAAAACGATTTAGTTTGCTATTTTGGAAGCGAGGGATGTGCCATGTTAAGGCATATCCTTCCAAAGTAACATCGACAAGCCCGCGTTAGAAAATATAGCGATCAATAGTATCTAGCGCTATAAGGATTATTAAAAAAGGAATCCACCGTTCTTCGCTAGATCGAACTTCATTAAAATCTCCCATAATAATAGACTCCCCATTCCAACGACCAACTATGTTAGAGATATAGTCCCATAACTTCCTTTTGCATGAAGTTTGTTGAGGAGCATAAATAGCAATAAACAAGATTTTGGAATTGGTAGGAAGCCACGTTCCATAAATAGCTATGAAATTATCCGATACCGTAGTGTTAATCTTCTTGAAAATTGAAGCTTCCCATATACATAGGATACCACCAGAGTTTCCTAAGGACTCGCTACAAACGTAATCGTAATTGGAGTTACCCCACAAAAATTTCACGTCCATATGCGAAATACTAGTCATCTTGGTCTCTTGGATCGCTAAAAAATTAAGTTTGAATGAATTAGTCAACGTCTTTATCCACTCCTTTTTGGTCTTGTGGCCAAGACCTTAAATGTTAATAGATAGGGCATTCATGTCTTTATCCACTCCTTTTTATTGATGATGCCATGTAAGTAATGTTGTATTTGATTCTAAAAAGTGTTGCCTTCGGGTATAAAATGTGTTGCATTTGAATGTAAAAAATGCCGCTATTGAGGAAAAAAGTGATGCGCTTGATAACATAAAGTGTTGCGTTAAAGTGTCGCATTTCAAAGCATGCACTTGCTAAACAAGAGCAACACTTTCAAAAAAGTGTTGCCTATTCCAATAAAAAATGTCGCTTATACCTAAAGCAACGTTACATAATGGAGCACTTGATAAAGTGTCGCATTAAGCATAAAGCAACATTTTTAAGACATAATACAACACTTTATAGGTGTTGGTTTTGCTTCATTTTGTAGTAGTGCGCGTTCACGTTGATCCAGCTAAGATTGAGTCGATTAAGGATTGGACATCGCTTAAGACTCCAATAGAAATTTGCTAATTCTTAGGTCTTGTCGGTTATTACTGAAGGTTCATCGAGGGTTTCTCCAAGATTGCTAGACCTATGACTAAGTTGACTTATAAGAGTTGACTTATAAGAGTGTGAAGTACGAATGAGGAGAGAAGGAGGAAGCGGCATTTCAATGTTGAACAAAAGTTGTGTACTGCAACAATCTTGGCCTTACCCGAAGGAAGTGAGAACTTCATGGTGTATTACGATGCTTCGCACAAGGGGTTGGGCGCGGTTCTGATGCAAAAGGAGAAAGTTATAGCTTACGCATCCCGCCAACTCAAGGTTCAGGAAAAGAACTATACCACCCACGACTTGGAATTAGGAGCTGTGGTGTTCGCTCTCAAGACGTGGAGGCTTTATTTGTATGGAACGAAATACGTTGTGTTCATTGATCATAAGTGCTTGCAACACATTCTTGATCAGAAGGAGTTGAACATGAGACAACGTAGATGGTTGGAGCTACTAAGTGATTATGACTGCGAGATTCGTTATCACCCTAGGAAGGCGAACGTGGTGACCGATGCTTTAAGCCGAAAGGAGAGGGTTAAGCCGATACGAGTTTGAGCTTTAATGATGACAATCGACTTAAACCTTCCATCTCAGATTTTGAACACCCAAACAGAAGCAAGGAAAGAGGAAAACTACGCCTCAAAGGACTTGTTTGGTATGATTAAGAATCTTGAACCCCGTGCAGATGGAACATTATGCCTGAAGAATAGAAGTTGGATACCGTATTTCGGAGACTTGAGAGCTTTAATTATGCATGAGTTGCATAAGTCAAAGTATTCTATACATCCAGGATCAGACAAGATGTACCACGACCTTAATAAGTTATATTGGTGGCCAAATATGAAAACAGAGATTGCCACCTACATCAGCAAATGCTTGACTTGTGCAAAGGTTAAGGCTGAACACCAGAAGCCTTTCGGTTTGCTGGTACAACCTGAGATTCCCTAATGGAAGTGGGAAAAGATCACCATGGACTTCGTAACCAAACTGCCGAAGACGTCTACTGGTCAAGATACGATATGGGTGATTGTTGACCGACTTACCAAATCTGCTCAGACTCGATGGAGAAGTTAACGAGACAGTACTTGAAAGAAGTTGTCTCGAGGCATGGAGTGCCAGTATCGATCATCTCTGATCGCGATAGTAGATTTACCTCTCATTTCTGGCAGTCGCTTCAGAAAGCGTTAGGATCGCAATTGGATATGAGCACCGCTTATCACTCGTAAACAGATTGTCCGAGTGAAAGGACCATCCAGACATTGGAAGACATGTTGCGTGCTTGTATGATTAACTTTGGCAAGAGCTAGGATAGACACCTACCCTTGGTGGAGTTTTCGTACAATAATAGTTATCACACTAGCATCAAGGCAGCACCGTTCGAGGCACTGTATGGTCAAAAGTGTCGATCGCCTGTTTGCTGGGCTGAAGTTGGAGACAGCCAACTTACAGGTCCAGAAATCATATATGAGATAACCAAGAAGATCGTCCAAATTAAAAGTCGCATCCAAGCTGCACGTGATAGACAAAAGAGTTACGCTGACAAAAGACGTAAGCCTTTGAAGTTCCAAGTTGGGATAAGGTCATGCTGAAGGTTTCACCGTGGAAAGGGGTGATACGTTTCGGCAAACGGAGAAAGCTAAAACCTCGTTATAGTAGACCTTTCAAGATCCCTGCCAAGGTTGGAACGGTTGCTTACCATCTTGAACTCCTGGAGCAATTGAGCAGAGTTCATAGTATTAGTTAATATATTTTCATGTTTCCAATCTGAAGAAATGCTTATTCGATGAAACATTTGTTATCCCGCCAGATTAAATTCAAGTCGACGACAAGCTTCATTTCGTCGAAGAACCCGTTGAAATCATGGATCGCGAAGTCAAGCGTTTAAGCAAAGTCATATTCCTATTGTCAAGGTACGATGGAACTCGAGAAGAGGTCTCGATTTCACCTGGGAGCGTGAGGATCAGTTTCAAAAGAAATACCCGCACTTATTTGCTAAATCTTTAACTGCACCCGATATCACGACTTAAGCTTTGCAGACAAAGATTTTCTAAAGAGGAAAGGATGTAACACCCGTAAAAATACCCAAATTATTTTTGTTGACTTTCTTGTATACTAGTTTGAGATTTTGCAATTTCGTGTTGATTTTATGCTTTTACCGGGAAGTTTCCCGCGTTTGATTTAAAAATCATCACTGGACGCGTTCCGGTTAGTTATTTAATGTAGTCTTTCGATTCATACCTCGTTTTTACGTTTCGGCTAGGTATTTAAATTTCTACATTTCTCAGTCAAGTTAGCGCGCATTTTCAGTTTCGTGTATACTGTAAATGACCCTAGTGAGATATTGTGTGCATGGAAATATCTAGAATTTAAACATTACCACCTTGCATGTCCTTAAAATAATGAGATTAATTTGGTCCCCTCCCTTTCCCCCTCTTGCTCACGTCCAACACACACACACAAACACAATTCCTAAACTTTTGCTACAATGTTCCTAGATATTTTTTTGATTACATTGGATCCATTTGGAATTTAGTGTATAAGACTAGGTTCATGCACCCCTTATCTACACACACTCCTCATTTGAAAACACACAAAGTTTTATTCTCTCTTCCCTTTTCTCTCTTATAACCGACGCACAAAAACACCCCTTTAAATATTTCATTTCCAAATTTTGATCAATATTCTTGAAGCCAAGGAGTGTTTTGGGTTGATATTAATAGTCATTTGGGTATTCTAACAACGTTTGGGTTGTTACTTTGATCTCTAATCCCTTCTTAAGAACCCTCTTTTGGTAAGTAATATTTCCTTAAAAATATTAGTACTTTTGATAACCTCTTAATGCATAATCAAGGGTTGTACAATCATCTTTTATAAAAACCAAGGTTAAAGATTTTATAAAACTCTAAAAAGAATTTATATATGGTTCGACTAAAATAAACAAATAATAAGGAATATGTAGTTGCGTTGTGATGGTTATTTTTATGTGATAAAATATTTTACCCAAGGGCTTATTAGCTTATTCGGCTTATCATTAAGCTCGAATGAGCTTATTAGGGCTTATGAGGCTCTCGGCCCACAAAGGAAACATGGGAAATCCATTCTTAATGTTTTAAGGTTTCGGCTTATTCTTAAGGATTATTTTTCGTGGCTTATTTTGATGGTGAAAAGAGATGTGAGCTTATTGGGCTTCATAAATAAGCCCAAATGAGTTGTTTGGACTTCATAGGCCACGACCCAAAACCTAAGCCCAAACCGTAGGCTTAATCAATAAGCTCACGACTTGGCTTATCTTGCCGACTTATTTTAGAGCTTATTTGATTACCTTTTGGCTTATTGGACTATTTTCGAGCTTATTAAAATTTAATATATTCGATCGGGCTTATTGGGCCAAAAAGCCCAATAAGGGCCCATTAATATTCGGCTTATTGTGGTACATGGCTTATAGCTTATTTTTGAACCTATAGCTTATTGTTGTACGTAGTGTAATGGTATCTTAATGATTGCAATTCATTATAGTCGTTAGGATGAGTTTGGATAAAACGTAAGTAAAAGTTGTAATTTGGTTTTGTCGAGAAAGTGAGTATTATTTGGAAAGTGATATTTACTAAAGTCTATGACTTTGGGAAAACGTATATAAACGAACCGGTCATGCCAAATTTTCGTGAAAACTATATATTTAGAAAATATTTAGAAAACTTATTTTATTAAAGCCCGACTTAAAGACGAATATTATATTTTATAAAACGTAAAACTTTTACAAATTAATACGTAAATTAAAAACGTGAAAACTTTTATATCAAGGACACCTTGATTATTTAATATAAGGAAATCAAGTACGTTACCAAAATATATTCGTTCTTATCTATTATTCTTATATAATATATATATATATATATATATATATATAGAGAGAGAGAGAGGGTATTTCGAGATATTTTTATCGAGTCAAATCGTTGCAACCACAACACGATCTATAATGCTACATTTCCTTATGAATCAATAATACAAAATACTTTTGGAAAACCCTTATCATTATCATGCTTTTTAATGATATTATTCCTAAATCGAAACCTTTATTATTTAGGTCGTGACCAAGTACCGTCGTGCTATACCGTGGGATCATTCTTCTAGTTTTCCACTACTTCATTTCACCAATTAAGGTGAGTTCGTAGCCCCACATTTTATTATTTTATCTCATCGTTTTTGGGGTGAAAGCATTGTTTGTTTTAAACCTTGGACACAAGTTTTTCTTAAATTACTTATACATGTTTACGTGTTGCCTAAGTAGCGATAACCCACCATGCCCTACTATCACGAACCGTTAGTTACCTTGTGTAGGCGTGAGTGATATAAATAGATCTATTTGGGATTGACATCCCCGTTCGGGTAAGTAGCGCTTACTAGTTCGAGAGACGAACTAACGAACGTATACCATGTCGGAATACAAATGTTTCGGGTTGAACATCTACTAGGGCATTTACTATTTTAATATGTCTGAAATTGATTGGCATACAAACTGTCGTAGCCTCGGTGTCATGGGCTTAGAGCAACGTAAATATACTTTTGTGATTGTTGTATGTGTTACAATAGTCATGCGTTTTAAATTATTGTATTCCATACTTATGATATAACTAAACCTGCGAATTTACCAACTTTTTGTTGACAGTTTTAAACATATTTTCAGGTGCTTGATTTTGGGCTATTACTTGATTTGCTGTGTGTTATCTTCCTGCTGTCTGACTACACTTTTCAAGACTTATCTATTTATCATACTAAATGTCGTTTCAAACATTTTTATGCTTCCGCTACAACTTACTTATGCTTCCGCAAATTTTTTAATTATATTATGAAATGATGTAAGACTTATTTATAATTAAGAATGTCTTTTCAAAACGCCCTATTAGAGGTCGTTCCCTCATCGGACACTTATTCTGACTAGACCCGGTTTGAAGGTGTGACACAACCCAACACATAATGTAGCTCCGTCCATGTAATAACACGTTTAAGGCGTACAGATATATTTTTGGTTCGAAATTATTTTAATTTTATTTCATAAAAATTGACGTATGAACATGAAAATGATTTGAATGATTGGATTGAAGTGAAGTTACAGTCCTCCAAAAACATATGGTCGATATATGCACCAAGTTGATGGCATTGGTTCCAATTATCTGTAGTACAAAACACTACACGTTGCATATGTCTATTTATATCCTATAAATCTGCTGAACAACGAATGACATGCAACAAAATAGTAGTACATAAAGCCAAGAGTTTAAATAGTAAGGTAGATAGATAAATAGTTGAAGTCGTCGTTTGTTAATATTGGTCCAAAGATTTAAGTAAAACATGAATACTATAAAAAATTAAGACAAGTTTAACTGAATACCCATTTGATAACTATTAATACAATTTGTACTTTGTAATGTTTATAATTCTTATTAGAAATGAATTAAAGATTTACAAAGGATCGTTGTGAAACACTATCTCGATTGAATGCCAAATAAAACTCTCATTAATTAAATCTAAGTTTATACTTCAATAAAAGGAGGATGCTATCAACAATAATACAATGTATTATTTTTTTGTTTGTTTAAAATCTCTACATATCTTTTACAAATATTTCTTATATAGTAGAAAATAGAAGAGTAACATATGATGGTTGTTGAGACGTGTCATGCATCTAATGGAGAAATACATCTTTCATATATGTTTTTCTTAAAAAAAACAACCACCATGCTTTAAGAATAGTGATGACAACTATTCTCACTTTTATGACAACTCCTTTGTATTTCTTTGACTTTTTGTTAGATTAGAGATAAATTTCATATTTAGCTAGATTTAGAATTGATATGCTTAATTATAAATAGTCTAAGGACTAAAATTGTATTTATTATATACTTAGTCACATCACTAAATATATAATAAGAGGAGGGGGTACCGTCGCGTTTTGGGCTTGCGCCATGCTAACAGCCCACAAATGCCTTGCGCCAACCATACCGCTGCTGGCGCCATAGATTTTCGCGTCGTGGCTACCAGCCAACACGGTAGGTTTTTCCTTTTTTTCCTTTTTATTTTTTTTCTTTTTTTTTAAAATATAAACGTTGGAAGGGCTTTAAATTAAAAAATATAGCCGTTATTTTGTATTTATTACCCACTTTTTACCCTATAAAAATCCTATAAATACCTCTTTATTATACCAAATTTTACACACACTTTCAATATCATTTCTACTTCAACAATTTATATTTTTCATTCACAAAACTTCACTATGGATCCCAACTCTCCCAAAAAAACCACCGTTGAAAAATACGATATTTATTTTCAAGACGACGCGAAGAGATATATGCGGAATTATGCAGCTTATGAACAATTTCTAGCTATGAGTAATCAAGAAGCCGGGGGTTCGGGATCGGGTATTAAGAGGACGCGTGCATACATTCTACGTGAGCGGGATGAGGCGGAACAACGCCTACTCGACGACTATTTTGGCGACGATGAGACTCCTCCTAAATATCTGGAAGAAAACTTTAGGCGAAGGTATCGTATGAGTTCTACACTTTTTGCTAAAATAGTCAATGATATTACTAGTTATGATGTTCAGCCTCTTCCCTAGTACTTTCGTTTTTTTAGACAACGTTACGATGCTACCGGTCGTGCTAGTATCGATCCTATTTTAAAATGCACATCCGCCATTCGTCATTTGGCATACGGTACATCACCCGATGCATTTGACGAGTATTTGCAAATTGTTAAGCGTTGCTCACGCGAATGTTTAGACAACTTTACAAAATGCATATATATTTTATACTTAGAAGAGTATTTAAGAAGGCCCTCTTTAGAAGATATTGAAAAAACATATGCTTTGCACGAAAAAAAACATGGACTCCCGGGAATGCTCGAGAGTATTGATTGTATGCATTGGGACTGGAAAAATTGCCCAAAAGCTTTACATGGGCAATTCAAAAGAAGGGATCATAAATACCCGACTCTTATGTTAGAAGCAGTTGCGGATCAAAAATTGTGGATTTGGCATGCATATTTTGAAGTTCCGGGTGCAAATAATGACCTTAATGTGTTATATGGTTCTCCTTTATTTGATGATTTTCTTTTCAATACGGCTCCGAAAGCTCCATTTGTAGTGAACGGTAGAACACACAAGAAAGGTTACTATTTACCTGATGGTATTTATCCAACATGGTATTCGTTTGTCAAGACATTTACTATTGCAAGGGATGAAAAAACCTTGATGTCCAAAAGAGTTCAAGAAAGTGCAAGAAAAGACATTGAATGAGCTTTCGGAGTTATACAAGGTCGTTGGGGAATTATACGACAAACTGGCACGTGCTTTACAAATAAACACGTTGAAAAGAATCATTTATTGTTGTATAATATTACACAACATGATATTGCAATCGGAAAAATTCGAATTATCGAATTTTAAAGAAAAGTTCGTTCATCCAGGACCAAAAATTCAACAAACTTGGATCGAACGATGCGATATACATGTTAGGAATACCAAAGAACTTCGAGATAGTAAAGTGCACAACGAGCTTCGACACGACCTCATGGATCATTTGTGGAACCACAATAACTGAATTTTATGTAATCTTTTTTTTGTAATGTTTTTTAACTTTAATGAATTTATTTAATGAAGTTTATTTAAGTTTGGTGTATTTGTTTTGTTTTTTATTAAAAAAAAATTTATGACTTGAGTCAACGTAGGAGGCACCTGAATGTGATGCCATGACAATTCTGGTGTCATAGCACTTTTGCTGATGTGGCAGCATTTTTTAGTGGGCTCAAGGCATGGCACGGCGGTACCCAGTGCTCTAAGGCATAGATGCCACCATATGATGTAACATTGTAACTTTCATACCAACTCATTTATAGCAATCTCAAGTGAGAAAAGGAAAAACACACACTTAAATTCTCTCTCTAAACACACACTACACACCATAATTCACACACACACTATATCCACCAATCAAGATCCTAGAGCTTAATATGTGGTATCATTTGCCGGAGATTGCGGATTAGTGTTCTTTCTAGTGTTTGATTGTGTTCGTTAGATTGAGAAGAAGTGTTGGTGCTTATTCCATGCTTATTTTGGTTAAATCTTCACGTTTCATCTTAAAAGATACAAAAAACTTATAAATTCGATTTTAAAAGCATAAAAACGACTAAAAGTTTGTATGTTTAGTTCTTTTGATCATGGTTAGAAATTGTTTAGAACATAAAGCTTGGATGAAGATGACATGCAACAGGAGAGAATATGTTGGTTTGGCTATTGTTTTGCTTTTAAGTTTTGGTAACGTAATCTTTTTAGTAACTTACATGACTCATTGATTCTAACCAAGAATCAAGCTGAGAATGGCTTTAGCTTTGGTTCCTCAATTCTTTGGTTTCTCCGTTATTTAAAGAAGGAAAATGGTGGAAGGAGAATCAAAAATTCATTCCTCATTTTCATTCTCGACGCACATAAAGAATGCATTCGTTTCTTTCGATTCCATTCACACTTACCAAACATCAAAGTTCAAGCCAACATTTCTACCCTTTCGCCTCTATAAAGATAGGTGAGGTGATATGCACGTTCTTATTGGTTTTTTTAGAGCGGCAATTTTTTCACATCCTACACCACCGATCTCATAATATATTTCACAAATGACTCTAACGAAACTTGAACACACAACCTCCAGGTTAGTGAAGAACTCACATATCACTAAACCAAAGACCTTATTATCGATTTTTTATTCCATCTTTTAATTGTTAGCTTTTATTGTTACTCTTAAAGTGGTGGTGTTTGCGGTCATCACATGTTTAAAGTTTTGCGAAAAACTAAATTTGAAAGAAGAATTATAGTTAATTAATATAATCTTGAAATGTTATATTTTACCTATATTACAATTTTACTACATCTTTAAAACAAAATGCCATCTAAATTTTAGAAAAATATAAACTTGGATTTTAAAAGTATCCACTATGATGGTTTATAAATATGGTATAATGAGATGAAGAGGTTCATACTTTTGTTAACCATAGTAAAAACTTATTTCATGTTTACCCGGCATGAAAAAATCTAACATCTTTAACTTCTTCATAATTTAACGTACTTAAAATATATGTAATGTTTATAAAGCTTAAAAAGTTTATGTGTAAAAAGTTTTATAAATTCATGATATTAATCAATTATAAACATTTTTAAAAGTCAAAGATATTGAATACCCTAATTTAAAGCTATAACAAGTATCACACTCTATTGATCTAAAGGTCTATCCTAATTTATTTATGGGTTAATTTCTTAAAAATATATCTTACACTCCTGTTAACCGGTGGAAGGGTAAAATGATCAAAATAATACTCGCAATAATAATTTGATATGCCATAAAAAGCAAACTCAAAGGTAAGATACCTAAAAAAACAAAAACAAAACTACACTACACAAAATTATAAAAGATAGCAAGTAAATTACATTTACAACTAATTACCCATTTATTTTCCTGACATAACTCGGGACAATCAAAGTCTCGCAATACCGATATATTGATCAATATTTCATTTGAATTTTCCTTTAACTTCTTTGTTGTAAAAATGAAGGAAAAAAAAATTAATTCATACCTTACAGTTTCTAGTCGGTACCGCAATGAGAGTCGAATCACACCAAACTTTTTAAAAGTTTTTTTTTAAAATAACTGAGTGTATATCATACAAAGATCGATCACTAAGATATATATACTCTGTAAGTTTAAGTTACTGAATCTTATACGTGGGAGTAAAATGAGTTATTACCTTTAGAAAATATATTCAAAATCTACAATCATACATACACGTAGCTAGGTTACATTAACCTAAAATGAACTTTATATTCCAAAATAAGGGAAGCCACCCAATAGGCCAACTGTAACCAAGTAAAAAAAGGAAAATTACTGCCTTCAATTCTTGAGACCAGGGTAGCTAGGTTGATTTTGCATCTGCTGAAACATTGCAGCCATTCGACTATAACCTTCCATCGTCATTGGCTGAAAGCATAGACATTATGCAATTCATTAAAACACATTTTTTGCATGCAAACTTGGAACACAAGAAACTAAGGAACTTTTCATATAAGAAATCTGTTTAGCTAATTACCTGCGATTGGCATGCAAGAAATGCAGCCATTGGATCATTATGGTTCGGAACTTGATCGCTTGTGGTGTTCATATCCCATGAAGCCATCGCCGGCAGCATAAAGTTGGAGGGGTGAAAGACTGGCGGCATCCCAGGGATGTTGGGGCGATTGGCGCTGATGGAATTCAAGTCCATGACTCCTGCCATCCCCATCCCCATCCCCATACCTATTCCCATACCCATGGGGTTCATCATGGCCATTTGAAGTTGTTGTTGCTGTTGCATAGCTAATGGCATCATCATAGGTGACATGTTCATTCTATTAATCATATGAATTTGTCCTTGTAATTGTTTGAGGTATTCGATCACTTCATCAAGCATCGAGGCTTTGTCTGTCTGAAAAGTCAGTATAATATAACCTTTTTAATGCTTGCCCAAACATAAAAATACATATTCGAACATAAAAGGAGTAGCAAAATACTATCACCTCCAACTAGGCTAGTTTTATACCTTATTAGCATTTGGAACGAGTTTTTGTAACGTTTTCATCTTCTGATTGATCTTGTCTCTTCGTTTCTACATATTTGATTCATCAACACTATGTTTCGTTAGACAACATCATTTGATCGATAAAACAATTTCGATCTACTAAAGCAATTTGACCCTCAAAATTCATATAAAAAATGTACCCGCTCAGATTGATTATGGACTGCAGCCGCTCTACTTCTCTTAGTCGAAATCGATGATTTTCCTTTTCCTTTCTTCTTCTCATCCACTTCATTCTTCTAAATAATAACCAATTATATTAGATAACTAATTATTCTATGAGTATTGGAATTGTGAGACTCCATCATATACCTTAGATAGCTTTAATTTATCGTTGGAACAAATACCACAATTTGTCGAGCCCAATTGAAAACATAGTATTTAACCCAAGTGCATGCTAAAAATGTATATTTCTTGAATAAGTACATTAACTCCATGTTCATGTGTTCAGAAGAAGACTTAACAATTCAAGAATTCTTTGATCATGTTTTTACAAGAAATCAAAACATGTCAAATACATTATATGTCGTTGAATCATTCAAGGACCTTATGTTTATGTGTTAACAAGAAGACATAACAATGTTACTACATACTTTAGGTTATAAGTCATTGATAATTCAAGAACTTATATTACGTCTTTACAAGTAAACATAATTTATACTAACTAAAAGTAATCATGAACGCAAACTCATGAGTTCAATGGTAATTTCAAGTTAATTTCATACTATCAAAACATGATTTATAATAAATCATAATTAATTGACTTAAATCATAAAGTCAATAAGCTGAAGTATCTTTATATTATATCTTGACTTTAAATATAATAGGGCATCAAACATCTTGTGTGTTTAAGTCCTAGTAGATTTAATAGTTTTCTTACCTTGCGATCAAGAGAAACCAATTAATCATATTGTTATATGTTGTTCCTTGCACACACTTAGGATTTCACCCACTTGTGTACTGGACAACATTACCTAAAGTAGATAAACCATACGATAAGAGTTTGATTGTTTAAACAATATGCTAATGTCATAGATATTATAATTAGATTTCAAACCATAATGTTGAATAAGAAATTAGGCTATTATTTAAAGATAGCGTGCGATTTCGAAAAGCGAATATCTAGCAGAAGTAGGACAGTATATATACGAACGGGTCATGCCGAATTTTCGTAAAAACTATACATTTAGAAAATATTTAGAAAACTTATTTTATTAAAGCCCGACTTAAAGACGAATATTATATTTTATAAAACGTAAAACTTTTACAAATTAATACGTAAATTAAAAACGTGAAAACTTTTATATCAAGGACACCTTGATTATTTAATATAAGGAAATCAAGTACGTTACCAAAATATATTCGTTCTTATCTATTATTCTTATGTAATATATATATATATATATATATATAGAGAGAGAGAGAGAGAGGGTATTTCGAGATATTTTTATCGAGTCAAATCGTTGCAACCACAACACGATCTATAATGCTACATTTCCTTATGAATCAATAATACAAAATACTTTTGGAAAACCCTTATCATTATCATGCTTTTTCATGATATTATTCCTAAATCGAAACCTTTATTATTTAGGTCGTAACCAAGTACCGTCGTGCTATACCGTGGGATCATTCTTCTAGTTTTCCACTACTTCATTTCACTAATTAAGGTGAGTTCGTAGCCCCACATTTTATTATTTTATCTCATCGTTTTTGGGGTGAAAGCATTGTTTGTTTTAAACCTTGGACACAAGTTTTCCTTAAATTACTTATACATGTTTACGTGTTGCCTAAGTAGCGATAACCCACCATGCCCTACTATCACGAACCGTTAGTTACCTTGTGTAGGCGTGGGTGATATAAATAGATCTATTTGGGATTGACATCCCCGTTCGGGTAAGCAGCGCTTACTAGTTCGAGAGACGAACTAACGAACGTATACCATGTCGGAATACAGATGTTTCGGGTTGAACATCTACTAGGGCATTTACTATTTTAATATGTCTGAAATTGATTGGCATACAAACTGTCGTAGCTTCGGTGTCATGGGCTTAGAGCAACGTAAATATACTTTTGTGATTGTTGTATATGTTACAATAGTCATGCGTTTTAAATTATTGTATTCCATACTTATGATATAACTAAACCTGCGAATTTACCAACTTTTTGTTGACAGTTTTAAACATATTTTCAGGTGCTTGATTTTGGGCTATTACTTGATTTGCTGTGTGTTATCTTCCTGCTGTCTGACTACACTTTTCAAGACTTATCTATTTATCATACTAAATGTCGTTTCAAACATTTTTATGCTTCCGCTACAACTTACTTATGCTTCCGCAAATTTTTTAATTATATTATGAAATGATGTAAGACTTATTTATAATTAAGAATGTCTTTTCAAAACGCCCTATTAGAGGTCGTTCCCTCATCGGACACTTATTCTGACTAGACCCGGTTTGAAGGTGTGACACAACCCAACACATAATGTAGCTCCGTCCATGTAATAACACGTTTAAGGCGTACAGAGATATTTTTGGTTCGAAATTATTTTAATTTTATTTCATAAAAATTGACGTATGAACATGAAAATGATTTGAATGATTGGATTGAAGTGAAGTTACAGTCCTCCAAAAACATATGGTCGATATATGCACCAAGTTGATGGCATTGGTTCCAATTATCTGTAGTACAAAACACTACACGTTGCATATGTCTATTTATATCCTATAAATCTGCTGAACAACGAATGACATGCAACAAAATAGTAGTACATAAAGCCAAGAGTTTAAATAGTAAGGTAGATAGATAAATAGTTGAAGTCGTTTGTTAATATTGGTCCAAAGATTTAAGTAAAACATGAATACTATAAAAAAATTAAGAACAAGTTTAACTGAATACCCATTTGATAACTATTAATACAATTTGTACTTTGTAATGTTTATAATTCTTATTAGAAATGAATTAAAGATTTACAAACTATCTCGATTGAATGACAAATAAAACTCTCATTAATCAAATCTAAGTTTATACTTCAATAAAAGGAGGATGCTATCAACAATAATACAATGTATTATTTTTTTGTTTGTTTAAAATCTCTACATATCTTTTACAAATATTTCTTATATAGTAGAAAATAGAAGAGTAACATATAATGGTTGTTGAGACGTGTCATGCATCTAATGGAGAAATACATCTTTCATATATGTTTTTCTTAAAAAAAAGCAACAACCATGCTTTAAGAATAGTGATGACAACTATTCTCACTTTTATGACAACTCCTTTGTACTTCTTTGACTTTTTGTTAGATTAGAGATGAATTTCATATTTGATGTAAAGATAGTTTATAGTTAGATTTAAAATTGATGTGCTTGATTGTAAATAGTCTAAGGACTAAAATTGTATTTATTATATACTTAGTCACATCACTAAATATATAATAAGAGGAGGGGGTACCGTCGCGTTTTGGGCTCGCGCCATGCTAACAGCCCACAAATGCCTTGCGCCAACCATACCGTTGCTGGCGCCATAGGCCTTCGCGCAGTGGCTACCAGCCAGCGCGGTAGGTTTTTCCTTTTTTTTTAAAATATAGACGTTGGAAGGGCTTTAAATTCAAAAATATAGCCGTTATTTTGTATTCATTACCCACTTTTTACCCTATAAAAATCCTATAAATACCTTCTTATTATACAAAATTTTACACACATTTTCAATAGCATTTATACTTCAACAATTTATATTTTTCATTCACAAAACTTTACTATGGATCCCAACTCTTCTAAAAAAAACACCGTTGAAAAATACGATATTTATTTTCAAGACGACGCGAAGAGATATATGCGGAATTATGCAGCTTATGAACAATTTCTAGCAATGAGTAATCAAGAAGCCGGGGGTTCGGGATCGGGTATTGAGAGGACGTGTGCATACATTCCACGTGAGCGGGAGGAGGCGGAACAACGCCTACTCGACGACTATTTTGGCGACGACGAGACTCCTCCTAAATATCCGGAAGAAAACTTTAGGCGAAAGTATCGTATGAGTTCTACACTTTTTGCTAAAATGGTCAATGATATTACTAGTTATGATGCTCAACCTCTTCCCGAGTACTTTCGTTTTTTTAGACAACGTTACGATGCTACCGGTCGTGCTAGTATCAGTTCTATTTTAAAATGCACATCCGCCATTCGTCAATTGGCATACGGTACATCACCCGATGCATTTGACGAGTATTTGCAAATTGCTGAGCGTTGCTCACGCGAATGTTTAGACAATTTTACAAAATGCATATATATTTTATACTTAGAAGAGTATTTAAGAAGGCCATCTTTAGAGGATATTGAAAAAACATATGCTTTACATGAAAAAAAACATAGACTCCTAGAAATGCTCGGGAGTATTGATTGTATGCATTGGGACTGAAAAAATTGCCCAAAAGCTTTACATGGGCAATCCAAAAGAAGGGATCATAAATACCCGACTCTTATGTTAGAAGCAGTTGCGGATCAAAGATTGTGAATTTGACATGCATATTTTGGGGTTCCGGGTGCAAATAATGACCTTAATGTGTTATATGGTTCTCCTTTATTTGATGATTTTCTTTCCGATACGGCTCCGGAAGTTCCATTTGTAGTGAACGGTAGAACATACAAGAAATGTTACTATTTAGCTGATGGTATTTATTCAACATGGTATTCGTTTGTCAAGACATTTACTATTGCAAGGGATGAAAAAACCTTGATGTCCAAAAGAGTTCAAGAAAGTGCAAGAAAAGACATTGAATGAGCTTTCGGAGTTATACAAGGTCGTTGGGGAATTATACGACAACCGGCACGTGCTTTACAAATAAACACGTTGAAAAGAATCATTTATTGTTGTATAATATTACACAACATGATATTGCAATCGGAAAAATTCGAATTATCGAATTTTAAAGAAAAGTTCGTTCATCCAGGACCAAAAATTCAACAAACTTGGATCGAACGATGCGATATACATGTTAGGAATACCAAAGAACTTCGAGATAGTAAAGTGCACAACGAGCTTCGACACGACCTCATGGATCATTTGTGGAACCACAATAACTGAATTTTATGTAATCTTTTTTTTGTAATGTTTTTTAACTTTAATGAATTTATTTAATGAAGTTTATTTAAGTTTGGTGTATTTGTTTTGTTTTTTATTAAAAAAAAATTTATGACTTGAGTCAACGTAGGAGGCACCTGAATGTGATGCCATGACAATTCTGGTGTCATAGCACTTTTGCTGATGTGGCAGCATTTTTTAGTGGGCTCAAGGCATGGCACGGCGGTACCCAGTGCTCTAAGGCATAGATGCCACCATATGATGTAACATTGTAACTTTCATACCAACTCATTTATAGCAATCTCAAGTGAGAAAAGGAAAAACACACACTTAAATTCTCTCTCTAAACACACACTACACACCATAATTCACACACACACTATATCCACCAATCAAGATCCTAGAGCTTAATATGTGGTATCATTTGCCGGAGATTGCGGATTAGTGTTCTTTCTAGTGTTTGATTGTGTTCGTTAGATTGAGAAGAAGTGTTGGTGCTTATTCCATGCTTATTTTGGTTAAATCTTCACGTTTCATCTTAAAAGATACAAAAAACTTATAAATTCGATTTTAAAAGCATAAAAACGACTAAAAGTTTGTATGTTTAGTTCTTTTGATCATGGTTAGAAATTGTTTAGAACATAAAGCTTGGATGAAGATGACATGCAACAGGAGAGAACATGACTCATTGATTCTAACCAAGACTCAAGCTGAGAATGGCTTTAGCTTTGGTTCCTCAATTCTTTGGTTTCTCCGTTATTTAAAGAATGAAAATGGTGGAAGGAGAATCAAAAATTCATTCCTCATTTTCATTCTCGACGCACATAAAGAATGCATTCGTTTCTTTCGATTCCATTCACTCTTACCAAACATCAAAGTTCAAGCCAACATTTCTACCCTTTCGCCTCTATAAAGATAGGTGAGGTGATATGCAAGTTCTGATTGTTTTTTTTAGAGCAGCAATTTTTTCACATCCTACACCACCGATCTCATAATATATCTCACAAATGACTCCAACGAAACTTGAACACACAACCTCCAGGTTAGTGAAGAACTTACATATCACTAAACCAAAGACCTTAAGTTATTATCGATTTTTTATTCCATCTTTTGATTGTTAGCTTTTATTGTTACTCTTAAAGTGGTGGTGTTTGCGGTCATCACATGTTTAAAGTTTTGCGAAAAACTAAATTTGAAAGAAGAATTATAGTTAATTAATATAATCTTGAAATGTTATATTTTACCTATATTACAATTTTACTACATCTTTAAAACAAAATGCCATCTAAATTTTAGAAAAATATAAACTTGGATTTTAAAAGTATCCACTATGATGGTTTATAAATATGGTATAATGAGATGAAGAGGTTCATACTTTTGTTAACCATAGTAAAAACTTATTTCATGTTTACCCGGCATGAAAAAATCTAACATCTTTAACTTCTTCATAATTTAACGTACTTAAAATATATGTAATGTTTATAAAGCTTAAAAAGTTTATGTGTAAAAAGTTTTATAAATACATGATATTAATCAATTATAAACATTTTTAAAAGTCAAAGATATTGAATACCCTAATTTAAAGCTATAACAAGTATCACACTCTATTGATCTAAAGGTCTATCCTAATTTATTTATGGGTTAATTTCTTAAAAATATATCTTACACTCCTATTAACCGGTGGAAGGGTAAAATGATCAAAATAATACTCGCAATAATAATTTGATATGCCATAAAAAGCAAACTCAAAGGTAAGATACCTAAAAAAACAAAAACAAAACTACACTACACAAAATTATAAAAGATAGCAAGTAAATTACATTTACAACTAATTACCCATTTATTTACCTGACATAACTCGGGACAATCAAAGTCTCACAATAAGAACCGATATATTGATCAATATTTCATTTGAATTTTCCTTTAACTTCTTTGTTGTAAAAATGAAGGAAAAAAAAATTAATTCACACCTTACAGTTTCTAGTCGGTACCGCAATGAGAGTCGAATCACACCAAACTTTTTAAAAGTTTTTTTTAAAATAACTGAGTGTATATCATACAAAGATCGATCACTAAGATATATATACTCTGTAAGTTTAAGTTACTGAATCTTATACGTGGGAGTAAAATGAGTTATTACCTTTAGAAAATATATTCAAAATCTACAATCATACATACACGTAGCTAGGTTACATTAACCTAAAATGAACTTTATATTCCAAAATAAGGGAAGCCACCCAATAGGCCAACTGTAACCAAGTAAAAAAAGGAAAATTACTGCCTTCAATTCTTGAGACCAGGGTAGCTAGGTTGATTTTGCATCTGCTGAAACATTGCAGCCATTCGACTATAACCTTCCATCGTCATTGGCTGAAAGCATAGACATTATGCAATTCATTAAAACACATTTTTTGCATGCAAACTTGGAACACAAGAAACTAAGGAACTTTTCATATAAGAAATCTGTTTAGCTAATTACCTGCGATTGGCATGCAAGAAATGCAGCCATTGGATCATTATGGTTCGGAACTTGATCGCTTGTGGTGTTCATATCCCATGAAGCCATCGCCGGCAGCATAAAGTTGGAGGGGTGAAAGACTGGCGGCATCCCAGGGATGTTGGGGCGATTGGCGCTGATGGAATTCAAGTCCATGACTCCTGCCATCCCCATCCCCATCCCCATACCTATTCCCATACCCATGGGGTTCATCATGGCCATTTGAAGTTGTTGTTGCTGTTGCATAGCTAATGGCATCATCATAGGTGACATGTTCATTCTATTAATCATATGAATTTGTCCTTGTAATTGTTTGAGGTATTCGATCACTTCATCAAGCATCGAGGCTTTGTCTGTCTGAAAAGTCAGTATAATATAACCTTTTTAATGCTTGCCCAAACATAAAAATACATATTCGAACATAAAAGGAGTAGCAAAATACTATCACCTCCAACTAGGCTAGTTTTATACCTTATTAGCATTTGGAACGAGTTTTTGTAACGTTTTCATCTTCTGATTGATCTTGTCTCTTCGTTTCTACATATTTGATTCATCAACACTATGTTTCGTTAGACAACATTATTTGATCGATAAAACAATTTCGATCTACTAAAGCAATTTGACCCTCAAAATTCATATAAAAAATGTACCCGCTCAGATTGATTATGGACTGCAGCCGCTCTACTTCTCTTAGTCGAAATCGATGATTTTCCTTTTCCTTTCTTCTTCTCATCCACTTCATTCTTCTAAATAATAACCAATTATATTAGATAACTAATCTTATAGCATGTCAAATATTTAGTCTGCAAATCTCTTATATAAGACTTGAGTATGAACTTTTTGCCACAAATAATTTTTTTTAGAGATTTCTATACCAAATTAAAATGTACAACTTAATGGTATACCTGAGGTCTACTATGACAAACAGAGTCATGTTCGTCAGGAGATGTTGATTTTGTGGACTGTTGTTTACCGGAAACGGTATTTTCCGGAGAGCCCATGGAAGTAGAGCTGAACCCTTTCTGACCCAATTCCCTCTCACATGTTTCAAAAGTCAGTTGTCGGCTACTTTCCATTCCAAAAGTCGCACTGCCACTCCCACTGTGGTCCCTGCAACTGCTCCACTCATGTGTGGCCGCGCCACCTTGGGCCGTCAGGTGGTCCCCATACCCAGACTGCTCACCATTACATGACCCCACGCGTGTAGAACAATGGGTTGGGACACCATTTGTCCCAGACATTAGCGCGTGAGGTTGTGTATTAGAGCTGGGGACCAGCGCGTCCATTGTCACAGTGGCGGACGCGCTAATAGTACCAGCTGTGACACCAGAGCTGTGATGGTGGTCTAGCCATGGGACATGAAGGTCGTCAGAGTAGATATCGATATGAGATTTGTGGTTTGGTTGGAGGGTGGCTTGGTTGACAATGGCCTCGAGAGTCTCGGCCGCGTGTGGCTTGTCCCAATTGCATTTGGTGAGATTAGCGGTGTTGGCATGGGGTTTGTTAACCACACGCGGTGGTCCTAAACCGTGCATGGCTAGTTGTCCGTTTTTCCATGTTAATTCCGCTACTTCATAATCTAGTCTGCAAGAACAAGAGTTAGAAAACAGTGATAAGGAAAACTACAAAATTCATTATATAGCCAAACAGAATTATGTCTATGACCGAAACCAATTTTTTCGTTTTTAGTGTTTGGTCGTATTAAAAGTTACAAAAACATACATTTAAACTGAGATTCTTTGGTTGAAAAGTGCTTAATCACATTATAACAAAACGATAATTATGAGGATATCTAGTCAACTCTAACAAAAAGTAAAGACTACAAAAGAGAATTAACTAGTCTTTTAATATTAAAGTCTAAACTACTGTAGTATATAAATTAACTAGTCTTTTAATATTAAATGATAAAAAAGTCCAACTTATATTCGGATTAAATCATACTCCGTACTTCCGTAGTATGCATGTAAATGTAATTTGTATGATTCGAAAAGTAATATATGTTTCGAATTTAAATCTCTCATGTTTGGAAAGTAATATATGTTTCGAAAAGTAACTAGTCTTTTAATATTAAATGATAAAAAGTCCAACTATATTCGGATTTAAATCTCTCATTTTCAAAAGTAATATATGTTTCGAATCACCGTTCTCAACATTAGAATTGATATCATCCAAAGGAAAAAAATAGAATTAAGTTACGATAACTCAAAAACGATAAAATGCATATATATAATATAGATATATATCCATAATACTGGTAAAGAAGGTATGTGCAAGAGAAATACTACGTACGTTGGAACATCAAGGGTTGAGGAAATGGAATTGGAAGGAGCACGTAAGGAGACTTTGTTTCGAGCTGCAGGGTTTGAATTATTGCGAGAGTTATTCTCATGATCAACATCCCAGCTCGGTACACACTGATTCATACTTCAAAATTTGTGTAGTTCACACCTACAATGCAGAGAGAGTTAGACAAAACCAAATGTATTAGGTTTAGAATATGTGGTATTTCATATGGAATAAGAAATGGTAACAGCTGCCTTTTGGCTGTAGGTGCTACATATATGGACTAGGACTATTTGGGGTCACATTTGAGAGCAAATTGCTTCACAACTTAACTGCATTTATTATTGGGTTAGAAGTTATGATAAGAACAAGGTCAGAAAGAGAAACATAAGGACCACCAATTATTTATTATTATTGCACAAAATATTCGAAAACAATCATCCAAAACTAAGTAGAACATACTGTTTCAATTTTACGAATATATTCGGATATATGTTATTTTAGGATAGCGATATGCTAAAGTTACTATTATTAAATAATTATACTTGGAAAACAATGTCAATATGTCATGTATAGGCTACCCGTACCCATACAAAAGGCCAACCTGAAAATATATAAGTTTCCTACGATATATTATATCTAGCTTTTAACTCATTATGAGCAAGATCTTGCCATCTGAATATAAACGAGTTTTAAAATCTGTGCTTCGTGACGGGGTGTTTGTTAGTTGTTGATATTTTTGTTGTTATGATATTTTTGTTTAAGTCTGTAGAGATAAAATATATGTTTGGTATATTTTTTCAAACTAAAAAAGTTGTTAGTAACCGGGCCACAATGTTATGGGCCGGTCCACAAATGTAGGCCCATCGCCAAGCCCAACGCCAGACCCAACGCGTGCAAATTGTAATGTATAGTAATGCTATTACAATCGGTGTTTTTCTTTCGGGTAACTTAGATTTTCGATTCAACTGCGAGCCGATTAATTCTATGACGACTCCCGGAGTTGGTGCAGGTGAATCTCCGTTACCACAAGCTAAGGAGATTAATTTTCTCCACGTTAAATTCAAACCCTTAACCTCTACTTTGAAATGCAGTCATTCTTAGTGCTTGGTTGTAGTTATGAGTGTTTTGAGTTTGTTTCTGATCATACTTGATAATACTTTCATAATGATTGCGGTTACTACATGTATAGTTTTCATTCTATATTTATTTCAAACATGTCATTTGTTGAGCAGAGGACGTGAAAAATGAGAGCACAAGATTTAAATAAATTTAGGGCCTTAAAATTTGTTTTATTAATAATTATATGCATGTGTACATATATTTTTCTTGAAGAAAATATATTTATATGAGAAAATATCTTAAATGAGACATATGTTGAACGTTTAAATAACTAATTTGCATTATATCTTATAGACGGTAACACTTTATATATAATATTTTTTTTAAAAGGCCTTGATATGTAGTATCGTTTAGGGTCCTCAAATTTTTTTAAAATTTAAAGACGGCCTTGTTGTCGTCGAGTCTAAAGATAGGACATGTTCTTAAACTATTAAATTTAGAGTTCTAAAATGTGAATTAACAAGGATCTCATCACGCCTTTTGCAGTAGACCTAAACCATTTACATTTTTGTCTCGAAGGATGGTTACCACGGTTTAGAGGCAACTTAACCTTTTCGGAGGCTAAAATAAAGTTTTAAGATAGGGTTTAGTCTATTAAAGTTATTTGCCAAAAAAATCATTTATATAAAACTTACTTTTTCAAGATTTTTATGTGAAATCTTTAATTAGTTTTTGAAAATCAATATAGTATACTATTTTATTTTCAATTGATAAATAAGCCAATAAATCTAATATTTTAGTGATACTTTTGATCGTAAAATAACTTTTAATTAACTTTGTTTAAAAATACTTCTTTCTGCTAAAGAAACTGTTACCGAAATGGTTAACACTAGTCTATATGCCATATAAATATTACGGAAAAAGTTTAGATTTATGGCTTGATTAAGTATATTAAGCGGTGTAGCATTTTTTACATATATAATTTCTCTCAAAACTCTTTGTTTCAAAAATAAATCTATAACGATAATATCAAACAGTTGTTATATAGTTTAAAAAACTTTTAAGATTCAAACAAATACCTTTTTAGCTTGTTATCATATAGGGATTTTAAAATTTCAATGCTAAATAGTAAACTAAAGATATTTTCAAGCAGTCTAAATTAATCAAAATTAATTTCTAGTAATGAAATAGTTTGATCAGCAATGCATAAAAAGCAATATATTCTAAAAGTCTCTTCGCTGGTTTTTATAGTTTCGTTGTCAACATCGTCATCATATATTCAATTCCTACAAATAGCTTGTTTTCCTTTCAAATTTTCGTTCTAAATTCGTTTTAGCCATTTCTTTAGCGAAAAATAAAGCATACTTAAAAAGTAAATTTTGATTGAAGAATGATACATGAGTAGATGAGAGAAAGCCAGTGAAAATATGTTTGTGCTTGTGAAAAAATAAACGTCGATTTATCAATATAATTGGTTAAATGGTTGTTATCACAGAGCTTAATTAAACATTTGCTTATTTTTCATTCAAATATAGGTCTTTTATATACTTGATATGTTTCGGCTTAAATTTCTACAACTCGTAGACTCAACAAATGAAAAGTATAAATAAAAGAGGCCCAGAATTTGGATTATTTAACATTTATTGGCTAATCCGGGCATTAAATAATCAGATCTCAAAAGATGACCGCAAAAAAATGTGTGACTGACTTTATATGTATACAAGGTCGTAGAAAATTCAAGGCCTTAAAAAATTCGAAAACCTAAAGCCCTAGCTTTATTTGCTTTACCGTTGGGCCATCATTGCCACGGTTACAAAACTATACGCTTTCTTAACTAAGGATAAAGTTCTCATTTGGTCGATTTGAAGAATATATAAGTAATCTTTGATTTATGCAAGAACAAGAGATAGAGTGGGTTGGATTAGTTTAGAGAGAGAAAGTAAACATGAAAGATGGAATGTATTATGTGTGTGTAGAAAATGAATTACAAAGAGAACCAACTAACCAACCCCCTCTCCAAGGCATAGAGAGGGGTATTTATATGCTAAATATGGCCGGCCATGGGCCTTTGTGAGGCTTTCCATGGGCCTTGGACCATATTAGCTTATATATCATTAACAATCTCCCCCTAAAGGAGGTCACTCCATTTTACAAAACTTTAATCCTAGCATACTATGCTTTATCTTTAGTCTTTAGCTCGTAAACTTCAATCTTGTGGACTGATGTAGTAATCATAGACGTTAGGTCTTGAGCTTGTTCCTCATCTTGTCTTGAATGTGATTCTTTGAACACCTTGAGATCATCAACCAAGCATAATCTCGTTTCGCCATCTTGTGAACTTTGCCATCTTGTGACCTTGTGACTTTAGAACCGACATGCTCATACCTTTCTTGATTTGTTGACTTGAAAAGCTTTAATGTTGCATCTTTCTTGAAATTCTTTAACTTTAACACTTTGTCACTTTGAGAAAGACGTTCGGTATCAGAGAGACAAAAACTTCTTTGAAATTCTTTGACTTTAATATTTCGTCACTTCAAGAAAGACGTACGGTATCAAAGTAGCGGAAGTCTTGAAACATGTACTTGAGCTTTCAATGATGTCTATTAATGTTCGTGCGGACCGGTAAGAAGAGCCATGTTGCTATGAATCGTGAATCGTTCGGGAATACAACTTCGACCCAATCTCGGAAACCTGCAGGTTTAAGGTTAAGTGATATTCAAACCGATATTAACGAAGTGTCCTTTGTCACTGTCGTTGAATACGGTTCCATAACCACGTTTCTCGTTGATCAGTATAAATACTGCCTGTGATCAGGTAGAATTCTGAAGAATCTCCTTGACAGGGTTTCGCAGCTGCACTAGCCGTTCTCATTACAGGAGCGTACCTCAAAGCAACAACACGTATGTAGTGAACCAGCAATACGAGTCCACCACCAATTGAAATAGAAAAATCATTTGAAAATCAATCGAGCTGCATCACTTGCTAAAGTAATTTTTTTGATACATCGAGAGTGTTAATATTTAAAAAAATTCATTAGCAACCGTTGAATCCATTTCCCTGTAACAAGTTTTGATTCTTATAGAATCGCACATCGTTGTCTATCCAAGAATGTCACAAAGTTTGATTCTTATAGAATCGCACAAGTCACCTACCATGAGCTTGTTTGATGTTGGCTCAAGAAGGATTTCCATCTTCATTGTGATTGAAATCACTCGGATTTCTGGCAAGATCACAAGGATAATGCGTAGGACTCTAGATATACATCTCGTTATTCACATTGTGTGAGATAGCAAGCATAATTTGACAAGTTCCCTAATAAGATTTATGGATGATCTCTTTTGGCTCTAGACTCAATAGTGCATTTTTGTTTTAAGAGATCGGAGGACCTGGCGCAACTGCACCATTTTTAATATTCAACTACTCGAGTGAGAAAGTGATATAGAAGCTTGTAATCAATGTGAGAAATAAAACAAGAGTCTATGAGAGACCTTGAGTGGCTACGAGGTTGTGCATAGCGTCACTTAAGGGTGAAACAAAGAGTCTGATGATAGACCTTGATTGGCTTAGGGAGGTTTGTGCATAGCGTCCACTCTCGTCCATGACTGTCTCAGTGTCAGAAAACAACTTTAGTGTTTCCGACAGATTATGTATGACTCCAGTTTCTGCCTAAGTGTAGACAAGCTTCTATCATTCACTCCTTTACTCCTTACATTTCTTTTTCATTCTTTCAAACCCTTTAAAATTGCTTACCAGAGACTTATAACAATCACCATGTTATATTTAATTTCCAGTGTTAGCTCCATCTCAGTCGCATTATTCCCGATCTCACTCTTTTCCTCCGTTATCATGACCTAAGGACTTCTACCCTATTAGTGGATATCCCTAGGTAGATCCCCTCCGTTCTGCTAGGATATAGGATTTGAATACCTATGCCTAACCACCTTATAGCTCCATAAATTTAAGTACATGGTCGGTCTTTTGGGTATTCCATCACAATCAAAACCAAAATCATTGAAAATTTCAATCAAAGTGTTTGATATAAATATCAAAAGATTTACACTTTGAGAGTTTTTTCATCATCACTAAAAGCTCCCCCTTAACATGTGCACTGTAATCGTAGTACATGTTTAAGTTAAGATGCACGAGTCTATTTTATAAGATCACATTTCAATACAAATTAATGGTCAGTTAATCACATTTTCTCCTATTAATTCAAAATGTTAATCCCTTGATATTTTGGATATCAATTGATTAAACGTTCAGGGATAAAATGTTACACAATATCTAACAGGAACATTTTAATGCTCCCCCTCAATATTTGAGGGTATATAAGACAGTGCTGAGTACAATAATTTGAAATTTTTTAAATTTACTAAGAAATTCTTGAAAATTTTGTACTCGAGCACTCCTTAATATCACCATAAAGTCTACACTACATCTATACAAATTCACAAGTTTTTATTATTCACGAGGATTAACCTTTTATGATGAGGACATCATATGATAAATCATATGGTCCTTTGCAGCAGCCGAAAGTCACCCTCGTACGGTCTCCCACTAACAAATTTCTCTAAGCTCCGCATAATCCTCCTGGTCTTTAGCTGTTTATCAATTGCCTGGATCATAGCTCCTGCTTTATCTCTATCACGTTGTCTCCAGATGGTCTGTGGCAGATACTGCATCCGAATTCCCTTGAGACGATCATTAAGAGCAGTCCGAACATCATCGAGTGTGCCATCGCTAAACTTATGTAGTTCATCAATACGCATCAATCTGTTCTTCTTGTCTTTGTTCTGATAAATGAATCCTCTGGGAGTGGAGTATGCTGAATAAGCGTCTCTTCATTTAAGATCAGATCTGTACGTATCCGGCTTTGTGAGGTTGAGCTTCTTTTGGTAACTTTCGACACCTAATTGAAGATCTTCCACACGCCTTTGAATGACAATGCTTCTTGTAAACATTCTCAAGGAGACATTAAAAGCTAGGCGTTCTTCAACAGTAAGATTCGTCAACTTGCCTTGAACAAGAAGAAGCAGCATATCTTCGATGTCTTGAATCCGAAGCCTTTTAAGATCACCTTCTTTGAATTTGTATAGCTTGTCATCATCTCTACGAACAGTGATCCAATCCAGATGCTTGTAATTCTGCCATTCGACAATTTCTAGCTTGGTGACTGCAATGATTCTGCGTTTGGAGTAGACATCGCGAGCAGATTCTCTGTTAACCGCAAATCCATAGAATTGTTGTCTTTTTCGCCCCCAATGTGATATACCCCAGAGTGCATGCTTGTCATAGTCAACCAGCACTAGACTCCACATTGTGTTAGGAACCAAATCTTCAATCCATTTGATGTGCCCGTAATCTGCTGCCTTGGTCTTCATGACTGAAGTTGCATATTTTTGGCTTGAAACACCACCACTTAGATACTCAAGGTCGTTGTTAATGAAGTGATCAAAAGGTATGACTCGACGACCTCAAGAATTTGGGATCAATGGTAGTGGCTTTCGCAGATCATGAGGATATTGCTGGCCTTCAGGGTTGATCCAGTCCAATTGTTTAGTTGCTGCTTTGTAGACTTCTTCAAGAAAATATTCAAGTTCGACCAGACTTTTGCATGTGCCTTTCATGAGCTTGAATGTTGGACCGACGAGTAGTTCAGGGTCAGAGAATCAACATTGAGCCTATTCATCATAAATGCTGAGAAATCAAGTGGAGTATCCATCAGCTCATCAAACGATTCACGAGGATCTTCATTCCGAGCCAATATGATTAACCAAGGTTGAGTTGAACCATGAGCCGCTGGTAAAGTCTTGTTCCAACCATGATCGGGAGAAGGAAGTTTATCCGGTTTCTGAAACCAATCAGGAAAGTAAGAGGTCTTAGGTTGATCTTCAGTAACTCCTGTTTCAAACTCCTGATGTGTGGGTTCTTCCACATCTTCTGTCATGTGCATTGGCTCCTCTGCATGAGCAGACTGACCAACAGACTTGTGACTTGATTTGGACCCTTCATTTGACTTGCCAGATGGCTTGGTGGTCTTTTCTTTTGGAACACTAGTTGACTCGGGTTCTTTGCCAGCTCTTCTTCTCTTGGACCCTCGGTTTGATCCAGTGGAGGGTTCTTCGTCTTTATCCTCATCCTCTCGACGTCTTTTAAACGAGATAGTATCACCATAAGTGTCAAGAATGAGCTTGTCACTTTCGTAAGCTTCAACCAATGCCTTGTAGAGATTCTTTTGTTCATTAGATCTGTGGATTGACTTATTGCTCTCCATCTTTTCAATGAGAATCTTCTTCAGCTCTAATTCAGATAGGTTGGCAGCTATAGCAAGAGATGTCTTAGATTCAGTGGATGAACGAGTCATAACCTCAGCTTCGAGTTGTTCGTTTACCATCTTCTTAATTCTTGGCAACATCTTGGAGACTTGTGCCTTAACTTGTTCTTTGACTTGGTCCTTGATTATTTTTTTTATGTTATCATCAAGTTTAGTAAGAAAGTCTTCGTTTTCGGCTTGAGCTTCATCTCTGAGTCTGTCTGATTGCAATTGAACAGCTGTTTTGACGGCTTCATTCATCTTGTCTACAAGGTATGCATCAACAATGCCGGGAATAGAAGAAACTATTTCAGCAAATTGGTTCGTTTGCTTGTACTCATAGAATTCGGTTTCCAAAGTTTTTAGTCTATGGTCAAACCCGAATAAAGAGCCAAAGTTAGGAAGATCTTGTAGGGAGGAGCTTGGAACAGTTGTTGGTGTGGAAGCTGGTGTTTGTTGCATATATGTGATGAGATGAGTGGGTGGTTGAGGAAGAGTTATTGCAAACATAAGAGGTGGCTCAGCAATAGTGGTGACCAGAACATCTACAAGTGAAGTTGCCTCAGTGTTAAGATTAAATATTGAGTCAATACCTGTATCTGGTCTGGGGTTGAGCATGTTAGAAACGAAGCCAGATGACACAGAAGAACTCTGCTGTTGACCTTCAGGATTGATCAGAGCGGTGAGTATCACATGAGTATCTTCTGTTTCCTAAGTTTCTTGAATATTAGGAAGTGGAGCATCTGTCATCACAGTGCCTCTTCCCTCCAGATTTATGTTCACGTCCCCGTATAGCACATTTGCTTCATCCTTTGCATATGTCTCTTCTTCATTCATCTTAACTCCCTCAACATTCGCATCATGAATTTCATCATCACTGTCTTCATCATCAGTGGATTCAACATGAGAAGGTTTTTGAACCCTTGGATCAAAGCTATCTTCTTTATATACTTCTTCATCTTGCTTTGCTTCATCATCATGAGTTGAAAACTTGGGATGAACAAAGTCATCACCATCATTGTTAGATTCAGTTCGTTCATCATCATCGTCATCTTCGTGTTCACACACATTCACTTCATCATCATCGTCTTCATCACTTGACTTCCAAGGTATCTCCTCATCATCAGATCGATATGTAGGTGCATTGGGAACCCTTGGTGAACCACCAGTTCCTTCATGTACACCTGAACTGCTAGCGTGTGAGATGTGGGTTTGAATTAAGCTTCGTTTGGTGACTAGCTTCAATTGTTCAGCCTCAGTCAATGATATGTCAGAGAGAGCTTCCAATCCAGGAGCTGGTTGCTTTTTCTTTCCAGACTTTGCTACCTTAGTCGTTGTTTTGACTCTTTTACCTGAGGAAGGCTTGGGTGATTCATCAGTCTTTGTCTTAGAAGATCGACGTACATATTTCGGTTTTGGTTGTACCTTTCCAGTAGCAAGATCATGGTAAGTCTTGTACGCTTCAGATTCTTTCATTGCTGGATTGGTTAGATAGTCTGGAAGAATGGCACCGTATCTTTGAACAACTTCATGCTGAGGAATGAATCTCATAGTTGTGAGAATAGGATCATCATTAGCCATGTGCCAGTCAACCTTGTTTCTTCTTGGAATGGATTGGTCTTGTGACATGAAGTAATTGATGATAACTTTTGTGAATCTTAGGTAAAACATGTATTTTTTCTTTCTTGACTCCTTGTTTTCGATCTGAAAAACTAGGTCTTTCCATAGAAGGTAGACATGGTCATTTTTATTCTGATGATACAATCCCTAAAGTATCTGAGCCCTAGAAAGACGAAGTGTGTCAATTCCGGTTACTTTACCACTGAGACACTTGTTGATGATGGTTCTAAAAGTTCTCCAAGGTTGATGTAACGTATCAACTTTGACATCAGAGAGTAATTTGATGTTTCCAGAGTAGCCAAGTTCTCTAATGAAAGTTAGTATTTCCTCTTCAAAGGGAGGATCTTCAAACTTCAGTCCAGGAGGTTTTGGACAAATCATAAGCATAGATCTAAAAGTTTCCATATCAAAGGAATAACTTTTCTTGTTCATCTTGAATCTGATGTGATGTTTTTGATAGGTGACTGTAGCCCATAATTCCTGCATGTAGACGCCAGGGACACTTGCAGTGATCAAGAAGGCTGGATAAAACGGAGTGAGAGTGAGAACATCCAAAACAACTTGAAAGGTGGGTTCCTTGGGCTTGAATGTGATGCTCAATATGTAGTTGCAACTGCCAATCGTAAGATGTTGTTCCCTTACTAACACTGGAACAATCACAACAAGATGTTAGTAATGACGTCTTGGTAAGCATTGAAGGCGTTGAAGAATGAAAAAGAAATGTATGGATAAAGGGTCTAAAGAAAGAAGCCCTCCACACAACTTAAGGCAGAAACCGGGTCAATACATATGCCTGTCAAAGCCACAAATTGATTGCTGACATTGATAACGACATCATGGACCCAATGAGCATGCACAACCCTTCTCAGCCATTCGGGTTTCTCTTAACAGAAACTTGTCTCATTTGTCATAGATACACACGTATCTATTGACATCTCACTCCGAGATAGTTGATATTGAATAGGTGCAATATGCTCCAGCCTCCGAGTACTAAAACCAAAATGCACTAATCGAGTCTAGAGCCAAGAGATCAATCAAAACTGTTAGACACATTCCATTTCAACACTTGTTGACACATCAACAGGTTCACAAGCTGTTAACAAGAGTCAACGCAATAACATTTGTGATATTTTGCCAGAACCATAGATAATTTCAAGTGGATACTCTTAGTATTCACAATGACGAATGGAAACCTTCCAAGTCCATCATCAAACACACTGCGGTAGGTGACTGCGAATTCTATAATGAATCAAACTTGTGACAACTGGATATCGATTTGGTCCAGTAAATGAATTGACGGTTGATGAATTTTGATAAAAACATGACACTCTCGATGTGTTACAAAAACTCTTTAAATGAGTGACACGTCGATTGATTTTCAAATCAATTTTCTCGTTTATCACTAACGTAAACCTGCAGGTCAAACGGTGGTGACGGCAACCTCAATCCCATTCAAATGCTCAATCTACAAAGACAAACCATCTAGAAAGCTCAAGATTGAAAAAACAAAGACTTCCGCTAACTCTGATTTAAAGCTTTCAAGATAATGCAAAAGTATGAGCATGTTGGTCAAAGACACAAGATCGCAAGATGGAAAAGACGATAAAGACAATGACAAAGGCTCAAAGTCAAGATCGCAAAGCATGAAGGAACAAGCTTACAACAAACAACGAAGACAAAGACCAAGAACACTCGAGCTTAAACGACAAAAGCAATCTCACTGATCTCATGAAGGAGTGTCATCAATGAACTCACTTCGGGGGAGATTGTTAGCCTCAATTTTATTGAGTCAATAAAGGAAGCTCGTTCCCGTGTTCAAGACCTCACTTCGGGGGAGATTGTTAGCCTTAATTTATTGAGTCGAACAAGGAAGTTTGGTCACTCTACGATGGAGCTTCGGTCTTTAATGTGTTAACGTTGTAATAGGATATTATCGGGAATCAGGCTCGATAGTGAATCTAATATTGTATATGTTTCGGGTTTAATCCTAAGCAAAACCCGAGCCCGGGTCCTAGTTAAATATCTCGCGCGTCATTTAACGCGACGGGGTATATAAACTCTTTTCTATTTAGAAAAGAGTAAGTTGTAAAGTTGTTCAAAATATCTAAAAATATCTTTTCACTTTCTCTCTCAATTCTCTCTCTTCTTTCTCTCACTAGAACAACACATCTCCCCATCTCTTTTCTAGTTCCGATTTCGTGTATGATATATGTTATGAAGTGAATACGGGATCCTACACTCTCGTTTAACACTTCCATAACACGAATCTAATCATGGGATCACAACTAGTAAAGATAAAGAAAAGAGTTGTTCTAGAGAGAGAGTTTAGAGAGAGAGATGAGAGAAAAGAGAAATGGAATTATATTTGAAAATGAACAACTAACTTTTCCAAGTGGAAAAGTTCCTTATATACCCCGACACTTAAAAGTGACGCGCGGGATATTTAACTAGGACCCGGGCTCGGGTTTTGCTTGGGATTAAACCCAAAACATATACAATATTAGATTATCTATCGAGCCCGATTCCCGATATTATCCTATTACAACATTAACTAATTAAAGACCGAAGCTCCATCGTAGAGTGACCGAACTTCCTTGTTCGACTCAATAAATTGAGGCTAACAATCTCCCCCGAAGTGAGGTCTTGAACACGGGAACGAGCTTCCTTTATTGACTCAATAAAATTAAGTGCTAACAAGTAACACATAAGGTTAGTCTTGTGACTGATCAAAAAGGAGAAACATGAATGCTATAGGGAAGTTTTTCTAGTGTGAATTCTACTAAAGAAAAAGTATAGTTTCTTAAGCATGTGATAAATGGTAATGGGATTCATGTAGACCCTAGTAAGATTGAAGCTGTTAAGAATTGGAAAGCCCCTAGAACTCCAACTGAGGTTCGTTTGTTCTTAGGATTGGCTGGATATTACCGTAGGTTCATTGAGAACTTTTCTAAGATAGCTAAGTCTCTTACTATCTTGACTCAGAAGTGTAAGACTTTTGATTGGGGTGAGGAACAGGAATTGGCATTTCAAACCTTGAAGGATAAGTTGTGTAATGCGCCTGTTCTAGCTCTCCCCGATGGACCGGAAGACTTTGTGGTATATTGTGATGCGTCCGGGATAGGACTAGGCTGTGTGTTAATGCAAAGAGGTAAAGTGATAGCCTATGCGTCTAGGCAGTTGAAAATTCATGAGAAGAATTATACTACCCATGATTTAGAGTTGGGTGCGGTCGTGTTTGCACTTAAGATCTGGAGACATTATCTGTATGGGACAAAGAGTGTCATCTATACGGATCATAAGAGTCTTCAGCATATCTTTAGTCAGAAAGAGTTGAATATGCGACAGCGTCGCTGGATAGAGTTGTTTAGTGATTATGACTGTGAAATTCGCTACCATCCTGGTAAGGCGAATGTGGTGGCTGATGCCCTAAGTAGGAAGGAAAGAGTAAAGCCTAAGAGAGTTAGAGCTATGAATATGATCCTTCAGTCGAGTATCAAGGATAGGATACTAGCGGCTCAGAAGGAGGCTGTGGATGAGTTTGCAGGATTGTAGAAAGGTTTGGATGAGATGATAGAACAGAGAAGTGATGGAACTTTATACTACCTGGATCGAATATGGCTACCTTTAAAGGGTGAGGTGAGAACCCTGATAATGGATGAAGCCCATAATTCGAAGTACTCTGTATACCCAGGAGCTGATAAGATGTACTATGATTTGAGAGATAGGTATTGGTGGCCTAGAATGAAAAAGGATATAGCTGAGTATGTTAGTAAATGTTTGACTTGTTTGAAGGTTAAGGCTGAGCATCAAAGGCCATCTGGCCTGCTCCAGCAACCTGAGATTCCCGTATAGAAATGGTAAGGGATAACTATGGATTTTGTGACTAAGTTGCCTAGGACTAGTGGTGGGCATGACACAATCTGGGTCATTGTGGACCGATTGACTAAGTCAGCTTATTTTCTACCTATGCTTGAGGATTATAAGATGGAAAGGTTGGCTAGATTGTATTTGAATGAGATAGTTTCTAGACATGGTATGCCGATCTCGATTATATCGGATCGTAATAGTCGTTTCACATCGTGGTTTTGGCAGTCAATGCAAGAGGCATTAGGGACTCGTTTAGACATGAGTATGGCTTATCACCCTCAGACCGATGGTCAGAGTGAGCGTACTATTCAGACTTTAGAAGACATGCTTAGAGCGTGCGTCTTAGACTTTAGAGGAAGTTGGGATGTTCATCTTCCATTGGTTGAGTTTTCGTATAACAATAGTTATCATTCTAGTGTGAGATGTGCTCTGTTTGAGGCATTGTATGGTAGAAAGTGTCGTTCGCCAATTATGTAGGCTGAGGTTGGAGAAGGTCAGTTGATAGGACCTGAGTTAGTGCAAGAGACTACTGAGAAGATCTTGCAGATTAAGGATAGACTTAAGGTTGCGTGTGATCATCAGAAAAGTTATACTGATAAGAGGAGGAAGCCTCTAGAGTTTAGTGTAGGTGACTATGTCTTGCTTAAAGTATCGCCTTGGAAAGGTGTGGTACGCTTTAGGAAGAAAGGGAAATTAGCACCTAAATTTGTTGGACCTTTTGTGATTGTTGAGAAAGTAGGCCCCATGGCCTATCGATTAGACTTACCTGAGGAATTAAATGGTGTTCATGCCACATTCCACGTGTCAAACCTAAGAAGTATTTGGCTGATCCAACACTGCAAGTGCCTAATAACATCAAATATTTAGTTTTTATATCAAAATCCTACGTTTATTGCATTGCTTTATATCATTTTGGTACTTAATTCGCTTATATTTTGTATTTTAGGTAATTTTGGCAATGGAACGGAAAAGATGCGGAAAAATGACTTTTTATATCAAAATCCGCATTATTCATGAGTTACGGCGTAATTGATACCATGATTATGCCTGTTGGGAATTATATTGATTTGATGATACAAAACAATGATACAAAATAATGAAACAAAAGGAAAACAAAAGGATCTAAGTCGACATTATAGAATTCTGTTGGGATCAAAAGGCTTCATGATGATCTTGGAGTTAATACCGCTAAGGTTAGAGTTACTGCTGCTAAGCATAACTTAGTGCTGTTAGTGATATTAAAGAAAAATATGCTAAGTAGTTAGTACTGTCAGTTAATACTACTAGTGACACGGTGAATTTTAGAAATGCCAAAAAACGCAGTCCTAGACACGTCCGTTAATGTCCAAATGATTTTTGAAGGGTTTAAAGTGAAATTCTGTCAGTAAAATACTCTAGTTAATGGATAAAGTATTTTTAGGTGAATAAAAAATGCTAAGTAACTTTGGGAAATTTTACGATCAAGTTTTATTAGTATTTAAATGATCCCGACACGAAAAGAAAGACCCAAGACCCCCTTGGATACCAAATCCGGTTCTAGTCACATAGGGGACATCAAGGAAAGATTTTAGCAAGTGTGTCCATGGTTGGTACATACTTAAAAGATCCCTATCCTCCTTTTGAATAATACATAATTCATTTTCACAAAAAAATATCTCCACTTTCTCTCCCTCTTGGCGTCTGATCAAAGCACACATACAAACACTTTTATTTTTGAAATTTTGATCAAAAACATGAAGATTTGTGATATGTTAGGTTGATTCTAGTGCTCGGGTATTCATTTAAAAACAACGTATTGGGATTCCGTTCGTGTCGAAATGTACATTTTTAAAGAATTTTTGTAAAGTTTTCAATTTAAAATTAAATTCCATTTGTTCCTTTTGGGGTTTATATTGATGCATCGATTGATTAGTTGTACAAGTTGATCGTCGTAAAAATCGAATTTTGAAACAGACACGATATAAAAGGGGTGTTTGGTTCGTCGGATCAAAGAAAAAAAGGGTTTTTTGTAGTTTTGATATTGTGGTCGTTATGGTTGAATAACATATGTTGCTAGATAGCTTATTTTTGATAAAAACTTGTAAAGCTTATTCCGGGCTTATTTTAATCTATTTCGTGGCTTATTTTGGGCTTAAATGCCACATCATTTTTCAAAATCATTTGGGAAGTAATTTTGACTATTTTTGTGATATGGCGTATGTTTGTAGACTATTTTTATAGCTTATGGTGGTAACCAAATGCGATACGTAGCTTATTAGCTTATGGTTAAGCTTAATATATGTATTGTGGAGCTTATGGACTCACGGCCCAATAAGCCTATTTAAGCCGTGGCTTAATGGGAGGGCTTATTGTGGTCCGGATTATTTTCTACTTATTTGTATATAAGATTATGTATATAAATAGACCTTGATTTGGACTTGGATCGTATTTTGGACTTATAAATATCTTAATGGACCCTTATTGGGCCTTAAAGCCTATAGAACAATATTTAAGTAGTCTGTTATAAGAGTTTATTTTGACAGGACTTTTGGATAAGAGAAACATGTAAGTTTATGAAGCGTGTAATAAACGATATATAGTGAAAAACGTTTTCCGTAAACGTTAAAATCAAGATTTAGGAATATTGTACGGAGAACAAGTGACGAAAGATTGATAAGAGTCTAATGGAATAAAGGATTACAAACCTTGGAAAACATTGTATGAGCGAACGAGTGTCATGTCGCAATTATCATACAAAGTTTATACTTAGAATTTTTACCTAAAAACATGATTTTTGATTTTAAATAATAAAATATTATTTTATTATTTTATTTATTTAATAAATTCACTAAAAGACAAAAAATATAATTTTTCTCAAAACATTACAAATATGTTTATTATGAGTAAACGTTCCATTTTCAACCCTATTATGATTATTTTCACGATGACTAAGGTCACCGAATGGACTTATCGAGATATATTTATAATTATTAATTATAAATATTTACTTATATTACTTATCTATTTTCATTAATAGATAAAGTAATATTATTGAGTAATGAGATTGAAATGGATATGTAGGATATGTCGTCACACCATCACAACCACTAAATGTTATTGTAATTGTACAACGCGTCTAAATACTCTATGCATCAAACGTGAAGACTGTTTTGGAAATGCATGATTAAAATGGGACATTAATTGGACTAAGTCGTGTGCGAACGTCGTTGCATTTGATTGTGTGATTGAGATTTGGTTGCTAAAGACATGCTTGAGGTGAGTTCTCATAGCCATATTTTTCTACTGTTTTCTGTTGGGAGAAAATGATACTCAAATGTGTTTGAACAAAGTTTTGAATCTTGAACTGTGCGAAATGGGTTTTATGTTATTTTGGGACAAGATAAGTGCTTATAAACCAGCTAGGTAAAAATATATGAATCATCTGATTATATGGATCGGGAGGGTACCGCCTAATCCTAGCATTGTATGATAGTTTGAGAATCAGATTAACGCCTACATAGTATTTGTGTAATATTGGAGCGGATGGGTACGCCTACCCTAGTTTGTGTGTGGTCCTGCCCTAATTTAGTACTCTAGGCCCTTTAAATGCGTAAGTGACATATGGTGATTGACTAGCGGGGATGCTATGTCAGGGATTGTTTGCATATATATTCACTGTCATATTGCACTATTGTCCACTGTTTGAAATATTGGCATAACTTTTGGGTTTAATGTCAAACTTACGAGCTCACCAACATTATTGTTGACGTTTTCGAGTATCATTTTCAGGTAAAGTGAAAGAGGAATAAGTTGGTGATTTATGATAGCAGACTTAGAAGTATCCCAAGTGGATTTTCATGTGAAATCTTGCTTGTTTATTTTATTTGGTTTTAGTATTTTTAAAGATTTTGGTTTAAGTTTGGATTTGGACCCCTGTGTGGCCTATTGGATATTGCAAGAGTTTTTTTCGGATTTAATTGTGATTTGGGACATCACTCGAGGTTGTTCGAGGGTGATGGTCTTCGTAACACTTGAAGTTTATGCATTGTAGTTTTCTCTATATTGTATCTTGTGTTATGATTGATCATTATGTTACGCTCCCGAGTTTCCGCCATTGTCGAGGCATGACACCAAAGTATTTCCAAACAAGTATTAAGTAAAAGTGAGGCTATGAAATCTCACCTTAAGCAAAGCAGTGAGTGATGAAATCATTAACGAAACGTAGAACAATAACCGATGAACAAAATATGTGTACAAAGTCCTAACCGCGACCTAATGAATAATGACGCGGCTTAATGCAAGATAAATGTAAACCGATGTATAAACTATTTTTAGAAAATCAACATCACCCGTATATGCTTGTTTCATAGATTAGTTAGTCAAAACGTGGTTTTGCAAATCATAGGGTTTTTAATTTAGTTACGATACTTAAACCGAGATTTACTATTTTTACCTTACTAAGATATACCTTACATCAAATAAAAACTCTTGATGCGTATTTTATTTTAAAATATATTTTATTCAAGTTTTAAATTTATAAAACTCGATTAACCTGACAAACGCACTAACGGGCAGAGAACCCGATCATGAGTAGTGTAGAGATGGTAAATCCGAGGTCGTCCCAAGAGCTAAGTGTCAATTAGTTTTAATTTGAATTGTCACGTTTAAAAATGGTTTTAAGTTGATTTTATAAAATAACAGGAAAGTAAATTGTGAAAATTAAAAGTAATAGAAGATATCAGGGAGAAAGGTGTGCTAGCCTAGACATTTCACCACTACCCAGATACAAACTATGAGTCCTCCTGTGCAATGTTACACCATGGTTTCATTAGTGGTTTCTAAAGTCGACAGACCTGAATAGATATCTTTAGTTTGTCCTATAATTCCTGTGATCCCGAATCCCCCGAAAGTCACGAAGGTAGGGCAACCAAGTCATAGTGATTAATCCCAACTATCCCAAGAACTAGTCTAATAACCTTTATAGATTATTATCCCTCTCTAAAAGAGTTCTTGTACTTTTTAAGTATATTAAGTGATAGAGGCAGTAACTTGGTTAGTTCCTACACTAGGGGATAGGGTTTCAAACCTACCCTAGTACCCCTAATAATCCTATGGTTAATTGGCAATCTAATAACAAGATTAACATGATCTAAACCACCCGCAATACTACCAAAACCCAGGGTTACACGATAGTCAAAGGATATCCAACGAAACCATAATCTAACAGGAAAAAAACATTATAACAATAGTAAATTCATGACTAGGCCAGCACTTGAAGTGCTTAGCCGCTCATAGCAACAACACATCAAGAATTAATAAAGGTAATCTTAGATTGAAAACTCATAATTCTTACAGATGCGGTTTATGAATGAGTAAATATAAAAGTAAGTTAAGTGTGATCTCCCTTGTACTTCTGGTGGAATTCTTTGAGGTATAGAACCTTGGTCGCTTCTTAGAGCTTGGTGGAATGGTTGATGAATGGATGATCTCGAATTGTCCTAAATGAGGCGTCTATTTATAGATTTCGAATATGTTACGGCATAACCTTTTGGAGGTTTACGCCATAAACTGCTGACGCGTACTTTCCATCTTTGATGAGGTGTCATTTTATACACTTTTTGGGGTCGTTTAGCCCCCTAAATCGTGCATTTGTGCCCAAAATAGGTACTTAATCGTTCCTTTCCAGGTATTTCACATTTGGAAGGCATTTGGAAGAATTACACGGACTGGCTCATTTTAACCCCCTAAATCGTGTATTTATGCCCAAAATAGGTACTTAATCATTCATTTTTAGGTATTTCTTATTTGGAAGAATTACACCTGAATTGGGCTCATTTGGAGAAGAAACGGACAAGAATACGGACCTACACCAACATTGATTAAGAATTTATCTACAGTGGCTGGAGACGACGTCACAGATACAACGTGACGCCGTCACCACAAAGATCAAGACGGCGTTACATGATTCCACGACAGCGTTAGAGCATACGACCCAGCCCATTATCTAGAATATTCTCTTTCATGACGGCGTTACGATTAAAACACGATGCCATCATAGCGTTTTTCCTATATATACAAACCCAAATTTAGGGTTTTGAGTGTGTAACTTTAGAATAAAAAGAGGGTACGAACCCTAGTTCATTTAGCAGCTGTTAGGGACGAGACGATTATAGGTGGCCTAAAACCCTAATTACCTCTTCCAATTCCATGTTAAATCCAAGTAATGTTACTTAAACATTAATATGTCTATGCGTATGTTTGATTTAGATGTTCTTGTTTATCTTTAACATGCTTGCTAAACCATCCTATTGTGTTTATATATGATTTTATGAACCTAGAATGTAGTACTTAGTGGTGTTGCTTATTTTGTGAGGATGCATGTTAGGTCTTAGAAAACCAGCTTTTGTCTGCATCGCTGTTGATATGTCTAGGGAAACGTGATTATGTAGAAAGGATACCATCGGGTAATAGTCTTCATACTACCTTGCCCCATAATAAGGTTGATCCACTCTTAATATATTTCACATGCACTTAGTGTACTCCTAGGGGCCATGTAATAGTCTTCATACTACCTTGCATGTGCGTTGCTCCAATAGTTACACAGATCATCACAAGTGTGACAAGGCAACAACACTAGGAGAAGCAATCTAGGGAATAATACATGATTAAATAAACACAGACTTTTATCTTATTATTATCACGAGTAGCTTAGTTAATATTTAGTTTAAATAGCTAAAACCAAACCTCTCTCCAATTATATGATTTACTTGCTTTCCATAAAACATAAAAATACAAAAATAATCTTCTTTCAACCCTTAGAATTATGTTAGACCATGATCAAGCCTTCCTAACCTATTCCTTGAGTGAACAATAAACAACCCCGAGTCTTGCCTATACTATACTACAACGATTAGGTGCACTGCCTAGGGAGTTGTAAAACTTCTCGTGTAGAAGTCCAATGATAACCGCACATCAAGTTTTTGGCGCCGTCGCCTAGGGAATAGTTAGGTATTGATCATAGTTTAGCTTAGTTCTACTTTCTTGAATCCTTTCAAGTAAGATTTAATTCCCGCATATTAGCTTTCTCGTAGTCTATCTTTTCTTCGTGTATCTGTTTCGTAACCCATTCTCGTCAACCACCATAGGAGGCGAGAATCCTATCCGTACTCTAGAAGATTACTCCAAACCAAGCCACGAGTTCTATAGGAATACCATTGAGCTCCCCGTAGGGAACAACGTGGTACCTCTTCGATGCGACACCATCCAGTTGGTGCAAAACGGATGCTTATTCCACGAACTTCGATCCGAGGATCCAAACCAACACCTTAAGGATTTCTTTAAACTTGTGGACTCGCTTAAACTTGACGGTGAAAATAGGGAAAGAACGCGTCTGCGTTTATTTTAATTTTCCCTACGCGATCAAGCTAGCAATTGGCTTGAACGCCTTCCAGCAAGATCCATCTCTACATGGGTGGATCTTACTACCCGATTCCTTGCTTAATTCTTTCCATCAGAAAGGACCGCAAAACTCCACAATGATATCCTGATGTTCTAACAACATCATGGAGAATCTTTATCTGAAGCAAGGACTCATTTCAAGGACTTACTCCAAAAAGTCCCTCATCATGGCATAGACCTTTGGCTCCAAGTCCAAATTTTTTATAAACATGTCAATCCCGTCACAAGTCAAACCATTGACCAATCGATCAGTGGTAAGCTTCGTGACCTCAACCCCAAAGAATCCTGGGAAATATCAAAGGACCTCGCCCTCTATGACAACGAAAGTTGGAACAACACAAGGGATTTTGCTAAGCCGGTCAAGGCAATAACTTTGCCTCAAGATGTCCCGAGTACATCCGACCGCCGTCTAATCGAGCTCGAAAATCAAGTGCAACGTTTGATGGAAGCTCATCTTGCTCCGACACAACCTACCCAAGTAAACAAAATCACTACTCTATGTGAAATCTGCAATGGTCCCCACGACACTCAGAATTGCATGGAAAACCCTAAACAAGCCTTCGTTGAGTACGCATCCTCGCGTACCGATGAAGCGGGAGGTAAGTGGTATACCTTTAAGATCAAGCAAAACAATCTTGGTGACACCGATAATTCATCATGGAAAATTCACCCAAACCATAGGTGGAGATAACCTCAAAATTCTCAAAATAATTTTTCAAACTCATCTAACCAGTTCCAACCCAACAGTTCGACCCCGAACCGTTCCTTCAACAACCATCCTCAAAGTTTTAACAATCAATCGAATATAAAAGGAATGGTTTCCGAATTCATGGCATCTCAAGACGCTAGACTATCCAAGTTTGAAGCCGATTTCAAACAACACCAAAGCAAGATGACCAACAAAATTGACACAGTGTTAAAGGCAATCACCGACCGAATAGCAGGAACACTACCTAGTGATATAGTTAAGAACCCGAAACTGGGGACCCATCTAGTTTTGTCTACTCGTTCTTACCCAATTATCGATCCTCAATGTTCATCTCACCCGTCCACCTCGATCAACGTTATCAAGACACATTTCAATGATGCAATCGTTAAACCACAACAATCGGAGGAACCCAAACCAACCCTTAAAGATGAATTCAAGAATTTGCATCTTAACCTACTAGTCCTCGAAGTCCTAGCCTACGCCCCAATCTATAATTCTATATTAGATAAATACGTTGAGAGTCTAGAACTAGGTAAAAATGGATCAACATTTGTTTAAGGAGAAAAACCTGCAAAAATAGGAGACCCCGGGATATTCACTATACCTTGTAGATTAGAGGACTCAAAACCTTTCGACACACTAGCTGGTCTAGGATCATGCGTAAATATAATCCCACTTTACCTTTTCAAAAAGCTTAACATCGGATTATTAAAAGAGACTGACCATATCTTTGGATTGGCTGATGGAACCAAATCCTACCCCGTCAGGATCATTAAAGACGTAGAAGTCCACATAGGAAAACTAAAACTATTAAATGATTTCTACGTACTCGATATGAAAAAGGAGCCCGAGACCCCTTTACTTGTAGGAAGATGATTCCTAGCTACCGCCAACACAGTTATTGATTATAGGATGGCCATAATAGCAGTAGGAGAAGGAATTACTAGGTCATTATTAAGTGTAAAAGGAATAGACTTAGGTGAGGATGAGGCACCTTATTGGACCACGCTTAGGAAAAGGGAATCTTATAAACATCAACCTAGCACGGATGAAATAGGCGCAAAACCCCCTTACTATGCTAGGAAAGACTTCTTAGACTGCTACTTGCCCGGAGAATGGGAAATTTCTAAAGATGTCGAGCTTAATCCTTTTAAGGATACCTTAGTGTTTAGGAGAATGGTGGAATTTCTAGGAGCCATGCCCATTAAACTTAAGTGTAACGTGTAGGAATCGGAGGACCTAATTAAAAAACTAATTAACTGGGATAAACCACCTAAGAACAGAGATAGGGCATGGCACACTAAGATTAGATTAATCGACCCAGACGGAGAAGAGTTTACCAAAACCCTACAATCAATCCCCACCACCAGGAAGCTCTCCGAAAGAGAAAGTCCAAGAGAAATCATCGACTTGGACCACTTCTACGACACTTGACGTGTGACTTCGAGTCTAGCTACAAGACTCGTTAATAAAGAAAAGCGCTTCTTGGGAGGCAACCCAATTTACTTTCCCGCATATTAGGAGTGTCTTGTGTGTTTTATTCTTCATAGTTTGTTTTATTATGTTTGAACTATCTTGTAATCATGCTTTGTTTGTCTTTAACTTCGTCTTAATTTCAATCAAAGGTATTTTGCAAACAATAAGTGTAGGGGAATTTATCCGGCTTTTGAGCCAAATTCAAACATGATAAATGAATTGTTTAGATTAATTCGCGTCAGTTTCGAGTCATATGATTGAATTGTTAAATCTCAGGTTTTGTACAGCCATTTATACAGGAATTAACTTATGGAATCAAGTGCAGGAAATTTTTCATCAAAAACAAAAATTTCGTTTTCACAGACTGTGGAGACGGCGTCACGATTAACACGCGACGCCGTCACCACGACACCTGTGACGGGGTCACCACAACCCTGACGGCGTCAAACGCCCAGGTTCCGAAAACTTAAAGTTTTTAATTATTATTGAAAATAAAACTTGCACGACATTTAATATATTTATTCTTCCATTATAAACCTGCAAAACCTAATGAATTTAACAATTCTTTCATCCTATCTATCGAGTCGAACCCTAAATTCATATTGTATATTGGTAAATCGCACATTTTATGCTTGGTATAGTTGTCTTTGTCTTTGATTACAGGTTATATTTGATGAGAAGAAGCTTGGAAGTTCTTAGGAAGTTTCATTGGATGATTCTCGGAGGACGATTTAACCAGTTATCGCATGTTTCTTCTCCATTATTGAGTAAACCAGGGGAGTACTAGTTTCTTTTCCTTGTTTTCTTTTCCCTTTATCTGTTTTAACGGGTACTTCTAGAGAACATTGGGGACAATGTTCAACTTAAGTGTAGGGGGAAAATAAGCCTTAGAAACTATTCTTTCATTTGCCATTTGCTTTGTCCTTAAAAAGATGGGTAATATATCGAAACATAGCATAAAAGGGTGATTTTTACCAAAATTTAAATTTTTTTACGACACATACCAACGAAAACCGAGTATTACTAGCGTCCCATGGATAGGAATTTATATGACTAGCACAAAAGAAATTATGATTAATGAGAATTAGATATTTTCTAAAAAAGAAAATATCTATATATATTTAGATATTTTAGAAAATATCTAAATATATATATACCCCTACACATTTAATGTGACGCGCGGGATATTTAACTAGGACCCGGGCTCGGGTTTTGTTTGGGATTAAACCCAAAACATATACAATATTAGATTATCTATCGAGCCCGATTCCCGATATTATCTTATTACAACATTAACTAATTAAAGACCGAAGCTCCATCGTAGAGTGACCGAGCTTCCTTGTTCGACTCAATAAATTGAGGCTAACAATTGTAGGATCCCGATTAACACTTCACTTCATAACCCGAACCACGAATCCAAGAAACTAGAGAGAGAGAGAGAGAGACGAAAATGAGAGAGAGATGAGAGAGAGTTGAGAGAAAAAAGATGGAAAAGAAATTATGATTAATGAGAATTAGATATTTTCTAAAAAAGAAAATATCTATATATATTTAGATATTTTAGAAAATATCTAAATATATATATACCCCTACACATTTAATGTGACACGCGGGATATTTAACTAGGACCCGGGCTCGGGTTTTGTTTGGGATTAAACCCAAAACATATACAATATTAGATTATCTATCGAGCCCGATTCCCGATATTATCTTATTACAACATTAACTAATTAAAGACCGAAGCTCCATCATAGAGTGACCGAGCTTCCTTGTTCGACTCAATAAATTGAGGCTAACAATCTCCCCCGAAGTGAGGTCTTGAACACGGGAACGAGCTTCCTTTATTGACTCAATAAAATTGAGGCTAACAATCTCCCCCGAAGTGAGTTCATTGATGACACTCCTTCATGAGATCAGTGAGATTGATTTTGTCGTTTAAGCTCGAGTGTTCTTGGTCTTTATCTTCGTTATATGTTGTAGGCTTGTTCCTTCATGCTTTGCGATCTTGACTTTGAGCCTTTGTCATTGTCTTTATCGTCTTTGCCATCTTGCGATCTTTTGTTTTTGACCAATATGCTCATACTTTTGCATTATCTTGAAAGCTTCAAATCAGAGTTTGCGGAAGTCTTTGTCTTTAAATCTTGAGCTTTCTAGATAGTATGTCTTCGTAGATTGAGCATTTGAATGGGATTGAGGTTGCTGTTACCACCGTTTGACCTGCAGGTTTACGTTAGTGATAAACGAGAAAATTGATTTGAAAATCAATCGACGTGTCACTCGTTAAAGAGTTTTTGTAACACATCGAGAGTGTCATGTTTTTATCAAAATTCATCAACCGTCAATTCATTTACTGGACCAAATCGATATCCAGTTGTCACAAGTTTGATTCATATAGAATCTCGCAAGTCACCTACCGCAGTGCTGTTTGATGATGACACTGGAAGGATTTCCATTCGTCATTGTGAATACTAAAGAGTATCACTCTGAATGTTCTGGCAAATATCACAATGATATTGCGTAGGACTCTTGATAACAGCTTGTGAACCTGATGATGTTCAACAAGTGTTTGAAATGGAATGTGTCCTAACGAGATTTTATGGATGATCTCTTGGCTCTAGACTCGATTAGTGCATTTTGGTTTTAGTACTCGGAGGCTGGAGCATATTGCCACCTATTCAATATCAACAATCTCGGAGTGAGATGTCAATAGATAACGTGTGTATCTCCGTGACAAATGAGACAAGTTTCTGTTGAGAGAAACTCGAATGGCTGGGAAGGGTTGTGCATTGCATCACTGGGTCCATGATGTCGTTTTCAATACCAGCAATCACTGTGATTCAGATAGCATATTGTTATTGATCCCGGTTTCTGCCTTAAGTTTTGTGGAGGGCTTCTTTCGTTTAGACCCTTTAAGCCATACATTTCTTTTAATTCTTCAAACGCCTTCAATGCTTACCAAGAACTCTTTACTAACACCTTGTTGTGATGGTTCGTTTTAACTCAATTTAGTCGGCATTATTCCCATATTCATTCATCTCCAATCATACCTAAGGACTGCTATTTCTAACTTTGGATTATCCTTGGGTAGATCCTCCGGTTCTGGTTGGATCATAGGATTGATTCCTAACCTAACCACCTTATGACTTCAGAATCGTCGTGAAATTAAGATGTTGTTGGGTATAAGGATGCTGAACCATAAAACCTTTTCAGCACATTGAGTCGATTAGATCATATTTTAATTACATTTTCTCCCCTTATTTTAAATAATAAACACTTAGTTTTTGAAATACCTTGTGATTAAAATCTGTCTTGAAAATTACGTGGGAGAAAATATTATCAGCATGAATGGTTTGGAACATTTTGATAATGTTTTGAATACATAAGAATGGTCGTTGTTGATGTATCCAAAAACATTAAAACTTTGTTTTTCGAAAAACTCCCCCTCAAAAATAGGACCAATTGAAAAATTGTTGTCTTTTGAAAACATTGTGAGGGTTGGAGTGTTGAACACACAATTTTGAAAGATTATGAATTGTCATCGAGAAATTCTTGAAAAATTGTGTTCAACTTTTTGAAAAACCAGATGTTAGAGGACTTCTCTTCTAACGGTAAGGGTAAGCGCACTGAAACGTACACTATCCTTTTTCTTGAGCTAAAAACATTGAATGTCTTGTAAGAACAGCTCAAGACCGAGAAATGTTTCATTTTTCACGTTGGGGGATAAGTTATAAACCTTCCTTTATTTGAAGTCCGGGTTATGTACTGATATTTGCACATAAGCCATCTAGAAAATTAGAAATGGAACATGTTTGAAACTATTTGCAAACTCCTCTCCAGCTCGAACTTCATTTACACACCCTGTCAAATGTTAATCGACATTTCTAAGCCACGTAGAATGTTTATCGATTCCAAGAGACATGTCAGAAGATTCGTTTTGGACAATTTTCTGTTATTTCTGATTTTGTATTTTCTTTTGAAGTTAATATATTTTTGTATTTTGCTTTTCTAAAAATATGTACATGTGATGTTTGATGATGATAGCAAGAGCTCATTTGTCAGAACCTCCAATTCCGCTGGAGTCAAACATCTCATACCAATCCTTCTGACAAGATACTTAAACCGATCCTCAGGAAGGGCTTTCGTAAACATGTCAGCTAATTGGATTCCAGTTCTGACCAGAGAGAAATAGTAATTCAATTATTCATTTTCAACATGTTCCTTTATTAAATGATACCGAGTTTGGAATGTGCTTTCTTTCTCGAATGTTTGTACGGGGTTGCATGATATTGCTATGGCTGACTGAGAGTCGCAATACAACGGTATTTTGTTGTAGTTGAAGCCATAATCTTGAAGTTGTGTCCTCATCCACATTACTTGAGCACAACTTGCAGATAACGCCACATACTCTGCCTCTGCTGAAGACATTGCAGTGCAGTTTTGTTTCTTTCTTTTTGACCAATCCAAAGCTTACAAGTTTTATCACCAAGTAACCTGTATGCCCTCCAGAAGTGCTTTTTCCGAGTATCAAGCATCCGCCATGATCAGCGTCTAAAAATGCTGTTAGTTCAAAGCCAGAATCCTTTGGATACCAGAGTCCCATGTTAATGGGTACCCTTAGGTATTTAAAGATTCTTTAACCTCCTTGAGGTGCTTTTTGTAGTTTGGTATCGTGCTTGATAACGTGCACAATAGCATACTGCTTGCACTAAGTCTGGTCTACTAGATGTCAAGTACATGAGTGACCCGATTTTACTACGATAATCAGATTGGTCTACGGGTTCTCCACTCAAGTCTACATCTAGTTTGGGTTTAGTAGCCAATGGTGTACCAATGGAGTGACAGTTGTCCATATTATGCTTTTTCAGAATCTCTAAAGCGTACTTGGCCTGATTGATAAAAATACCTTTTGGGGACTGGTGGATCTGAAGTCCTAAAAAGAATTTCATCTCCCCCATTAAAGACATTTCAAATCTACTGGTGCCATAATTTTTCAAATCGTTTAATAACTTAGGATTTGTCGATCCAAAAATTATGTCATCAACGTAGAATTTGCACAAGTAGAAATATCCTCCCGTATTTTAGTCTTGAAATAAAGTTGGGTCAATAGTACACCTTAGTAAGCCTTTGGACATCAGGAAGGTTGATAGTTCATCGTACCAGGCTCTTGGAGCTTGCTTTAATCCATACAAAGCTTTCCGTAGAAGGTAGACTTTTTCTGGATGATCTGGATCAACAAACCCTTCTGGCTGAGCAACATAAACCTCCTCCTTCAGTGGACCATTAAGAAATGCCGTTTTCACGTCCATCTGATAGATTGGAAAAGACTTGTGTGCTGCGTGGGCAACGAAAATCCGAACTGCTTCCAAGCGAGCAACTGGTGCAAATGATTCTTCAAAATCAATACCCTCTTCCTGAGCATAACCTTTAGCAACAAGTCGTGCTTTGTTGCGAATTACAGTCTGATCTTCATCCTTCTTGTTCTTCCATAACCACTTTAGCTTTATAATCATCTTGCCAAATGGTTTGTCGACGAGTTCCCAGACTTTTAGTCTGTCAAACTGATGAAGTTCATCCTGCATTGCTTCGATCCATGCAGAATCAGCCATTGCCTCCTTAATGTTCTTCGGTTCAACAATACTCACCGTGAGTGCGAACATACACATTTCAGGATCTGTGGCAAGCTGTCATAGTAAAGGGGGGGGGGGGGGGGGGGGGGGGGGGGGGGGGGGGGGGGGGGGGGGGGGGGGGGGGTGTGGCAAGCTGTCGTCTTGTTTGAACTGGCATGGTTGGATTTCCACGAACTTGTTCTAATGGATGATCTCTGGTCCATCGGTAATCATGACTTTGTGGTTGAAATGAATGCACATCGGTATTATCAATGTTGCGTGAGGAAGACTCACCAATTTCTTGTACCCGTGTACAAAAAGGATTGATAAATTCATCTTCTTGAAATGATGCATTCGGTGCTTGATCATTGTTGTTTTCCTCAGCGAGACCGTGTGTTGGATTGTAATATTCTTCAAGTAAAGGACTGAAGAGAAATTCTAACCCTTGATGTGACGAATCTGTCTTCTCTGCTGAAGGAACAACATTTTGTCTTGGGGGCACGGGGTCAGAGTTGTCATAATCTGACGCCTTTTGTCCTTGAGGAACGAGGCCTGAAGAGACATTTTCAACAGACATCTCTTGTCGTTGTGGTGCGAGGTCTGAACTGTTGTGATCAGACATCATTTCTTTGATTTCATCAAACTTGATATGAATGGGGCCTCATACTAACAAGCGTGTTCACTTTGTTGTAAACACGATATCCCTTCGACTGAGTAGAATATCCCACCATGACACATGGATCCCCTTTTTCTTTCATCTTATCCAGATTTTCCCCATCTCTAGTTATGTAGCAAGTGCAACCAAAGATGTGAAGATGTTTTATTGAAGGTTTCCTGTCATTGATGATGTGATATGCCGTCTTTCCATGAGTGGATATGATGATTGATCTGTTCTGAGTATAGCATGCGGTTGCAACTGCTTCAGCCCAAAATGATAATGGAAGCTTAGAAGCTGAAAGCATTGTTCGAGCAGCCTCAACCAGAGTACCTTTTTTCGTCTTTCGACAACAGCCGTTCTGTTCAGAGTTCGATGAGTGGGATTTTTTGATTTTTCAATGCCTTCCCTTTGTAATAGGAATGGAGTGGTCTTGTTCAAGAATTCCGTGCCTCTGACCGTACAAACAGAAATCTTGAAGCTTGAAGATTGCGCTGAATCATCGTGGAGAAAGTCTTAAGAACTTCTGGTGTTTTCATCCTTGGATCTAGAAAAAGAGTCCAAGTGAATCTGAATAGTCAAACAACAATCACCAGAATATACTTCTTCCCATTTATGTGCTTGCAATCTCGCATTGGAGACCACAACAGGTGAAGGGGGGGTCCAGGAAGCAAATTTAGCCTTCCTTTGGAACTAGGAACTGCTTTTGTCTTGAATGAACTTCTTTTTGCTTTACTCATTTCACAAGATGAACAAAGTTGATCCTTGACATATTTCAACTTGGGTAATCCTGTCACAACTTCTTTCTTTGAGATAAGTGATGTAATCGGAAGTTAAATGAGAAAGCCTTCGATGCCATAACCATGCTTGAGTTGGTGTGAAGCTTTAGCCAGAAACAGATTGGAGTTGATGAAGTTGTTTCTTGATAGAGATATTGTGTAAGATCAATCTAGATTACAGTTATAAATCTTTCCCTGAAGATCTCTCACAAAACAAGTAGATTTCCTGAAAGCAACCTCCAAATCAGCATCACAGAATTCCCAAACCGAGAAAAAGATTGTGATTGAAGGCCTGCGCGTAATAAACACCTTTGAATCGTGACATTTCCCTTTGAATCAGATCTCCATAACCAAGAATAGGAGCAAACTGATCATTTCCAAAATGAACAGTACCCAGAAATTTCTCCACAAAATTACACAAAAGCTTAATATTTCCATCAATGTGCTGTTGTAGCCTTCTCTCCAGAGTCAACAATGAATAGGAAAGAGTTGTACAATTTGCAAGAGAATTTGAGGACGATGGAATATTGGACCAATTGTGATCTATGAAGATTTGATATCTTTTAAGATCATTAGTTATCCTAGAGACAATGTCTATAGTGGGACTAACACTTGTTGATATCATCATGTTTCTAACCTTATTCATCCATATCTTTTTGGTCCTAATTGTCTTTTTGTGTCCATGTATAACCTGAGTTGGAACGTCTCTATCAATCCACCATTTTCCATTCCTGATTTGTATTCTCATACAACCTTAAAGGTAACACTTGGATTTCTGAATAGTGGTATCAGAGCAACTTTTTTCTTATGGGGTGTTGCAACAGAGTTTGTTCGCTTTTCTCTTGGGTTTACCTAGCACTATAGGGCACTATATGATGGCGTTCTTATTTCAGCATTCACGTCTTTCAAGTATCTAGAAACACAAGCATCATGATAGAATTAAACACACATTTTCCACATTCTGCACAAAACTGCATTCTCATTCGAAGTTCTGGAGTTTGAACTGTCAATACACTCAGTTACAGACTTTTTTCTTATAAATACTGAAATCCTATGTTGGTCTCTACTTCCTTCTTTGTAAACTTCACTTGACTAATGGTTTGGCACGACTTTTCTGTCACTTGATAGCCTCCCTATAAGTTGTGGTCTGGCTACACTAAGTAACTGTGAATTATACTCCTGAAGATTTAGACATGTGAGGATTAGTATTCCTAGAAAGCACTGAGGCAACGTGGTGTTTTAGTCCCTGTGTGATGGAGAGGCAATTCTAAACATTGCCTGGATTAAGCATATTTGTGTTTTCGAATCGCTTGTATTCTATTCAGAGGTAAAAAAAACTATGTTGATGTCTGGTTTTAAATAAACCATCGACACATTTATTTTAATGAACGACTGTATCGTTTGAAAACTTGTCTCATTTCAGGAGTATTTGAAAAAGGAGTCGGTTTTCCTAAAACTGATGGTTTTGAATCCGTTTGAGCATTTGGTTTCGAACAACAGATGTTTATCAAACTGAGTTTCACAGACTTTTCTTTTGTTACCAGAATGATTTTTTCTTAACACAATTTATTCACCATGTACTTGGTCTGCATTTGAGCTTTCAAATCATTTATTTCATAATATTGTCACGTTCTTTTTGAAATACATTTGAAGCATTTACTTTTGGCAACCGGGTTTGTTTTTTCATCTGTTCGTTACAATTGTTGTTAAAGAAAAGTTCAAGAGAAATTGAGTTGTTTTTTCAAAGTTTAGCAAAACTTTTTAACAAATTATTATGAACTTCTTTGTTAACAGATTCAGTTTGTTTCGAAAGCTTTTGTGCAAGACATTCACATTCTTTGACTTTATGAAGATATAAGCATTGCAATTCAGTATTAGCATTTAAATCAGACAGAGAATGCAAATATGAACATGTAACATCTTTAGACACACACTCTTCGAGAAGTAGATCATATATGTTTGAAAAATCAGCCTTTTCTGATTCAAGTTCGTCAAGCTCCTTTTCAAGGGAATTAACGTACTCCAAATCGTCATTCATTTCTCTTTTTAGTTCATGAATAAAACAATGACTGTCTAGTATTGTTTTGTCTGAAAGAGGCATTAATAAGATTTTGATCAAAACTTCCATACTCTTGGCAGTTGGGTTAGGAAATGCACTACTAGTATGATAACCAAGTTTGTTGACAAATTGTTCTAAATGATTGAAGTTGTTTGAGTCATTTCGTTAAAAGTAATATACTTTTACTACTAATGGATTTAGACATGGGTAGAAATCCAATGTTTTTAGCAATGTTTGGCTTTGTCCTAACAAACGTTTTTCTCCACATTGTCTTCCTAACTTCTTTAGCGCGTTCCAACTGATCAAGATAGGCTTTGGATGGTGGTTTGAAAGTTTCATAAAGACTGTTTTGATATGTGTAATTATATGGTTTCACTGTGTCTTTATCCAATTTTGATCTACTCTCCTTTTCAAGAGTCACTGTCTCTTCCCCATCGGGGCAAAATCTGTTTGCAGGATCAGAAGTATCATATGGGATCTCATACAAACGAGGCTTATCAGATTGAGCCATCTTGAGGTACTTTGGATTAGCAAAGGTTGATCTACCATGATACGTTGCGCATTTGGGTGCTAACATGTGAATGGTCTGAATTGACTGATTGCGTTTATAAAGAATTTCATTTAAAAACTTTATTTGTTTGTCCATTTCAATCATCGTGTCAATGTCTTTTCCTTCCTTAACCTTTAAATCCGAAATAACCTTAGTTTTCTCTTTGAGTTGACCTTCAAATTGTGACCTAGTTAACAGACTCTTTTTTACTAGCTCATCGTGTTTCTGATTGACAACTGAAATTTCATAGGTTTTAGTTTTTAAACCCTCTTTTATGTCAATGTCTTTAAGAGCTAATAGTCCTAGAGTGTCATTTAACTTTGTTTGAAGTATTTTATACTCACTCGTTAGGTCATTAAGGGCAGTGTACTTCTCAAGCTCAGTCTGTTTGGTCTGAAGTGCAATCAGAGAACTATCCAACTGCTAGTTAGACTCCCCCATGAGCCTTACTAGACATCATCAAGGTAGTTTTACACCCTTCAGTTCGTGATTCAATGATGCGTCGCTTCCTTGTAATTGCTTTAAAAAGTTTTGTATTTTTCTCATTATCGAGAGAGTTAAATAGGCAATGTAAAATAAGTCAAGGCAGCACTGCCATCAACACATTCAGTCCATTTTGCGATCAACCTGATGACATTAGTACATATATTTGATGTGAATCAGGAATGACATTGCTATCATCCCTTCTCCAAACATATGTGTCGTTAATTGATTCAGGTTGCTCAGATGTCGTCTCACATTGGCAAACACAATCCATTTTCATCATGATTTTGTTACTGTTCCAATGGTCTTATCTAGTAGAACGGTGGATTCCGCATGTGAGAACCTCCTGAATCTTTGCCATGTAACTGTAATGTGCTTCCAATTCTTGTTCATCAATCTCTTCATCCGTGTCCTCTAGCCAATCAGCTTGCTCAGCTCGAAGTGGAACACCTTGTTCAGCTTGTTTGCACATCATCATCTTCTCCTTGTGATACGCGTAGTCTTTAACCCTTTGGCTTCCTGCATTCCCTGGCAGTAGTAGTCCAAATCCCTTTCATTTAATAGGCAATGTATCCCAGTCTTTGCACTACGCGGACAGCCTACTGTTTCCTTAGCCCAGCAACTGTGACAGTCCTTTGATATCCCAAACTGCCTTGACTGATTATCAAATTAATACCTTGGTGTGGTATCTTCAGTCTTGTTGCTAGGAGTTTGAAGAAGTTCTACAGGTTTGTTATTGGTAGGTTTGGACAGCTTCTGTAAAATACTGTAGGCAAGGATTGTCCAAGTTTCTTTGCATATCCTTATCCTCCGAGCTGTTCAGGATCACTGTCTTCCCAAAACTGAACTCAGATTGAGGAGTAACGGTTTTGGGCGATCTCTTTACCTTTGTGTCCTGTAGTTGCAGTTAATCTGTGTGGAAGAAGATGCTTGTATGATGGGTGCTATTCGATCTTTGATTTATTAGTGTCCGATAGTAAGTTATCTGAATATGGATACAGCCCGCAAAAAGAGTGCTAATAGGATTTGGCACTGCTGGCTAATTCTTTCATACGTGATAACATTAACCTCGTTTTGAAACTGCGTTTCAAGAAACTCAAACAAGCTTGGATATAGACCTGTATCTATTTCCCTGTCTCTGCTTTGACAACCGTCGCAAATCATGACCATTCTGGTTGAATGTTGTTGAAGAAATATAACTATCACTTGCATTGGTGAAACTTGCAAGTCGTTCCTTGTCAACTCATTCATCAGTTTATAAAACCGGAGAAGTAATAAGACTCCATGGATTCTCCCCATCTCTAGAAGTAAATTCCCAAATTCCCAAAAAGAATGGTCTTCACATCTTGTACATTCCAACGAGGGCCCCATGTTGTAGCCTTTCAATGCTGTCCACATCTCCTATTCTGTGTTACATGCATCAACAGTTGAGTAAATTTCATCCCAATACCAGTCAGAATCAGGAAAAAATAGCTTCCTTTTCACTGAATATAAAGTTTGATTCTCTGCTGTCATGTTTGTGTATTGTCTCTACTTCTTCATGTTCATGCTACTGGTAGAATGATTCTGCTGCTTTCAACTGCTTGCAATTAGTTACGTACGTAGGCAATATGGACCGTCAAAGATGCACTTCCTCAGATATTCACCATCGATTAGTTTCAAGGGAATCGGTAGAAAACCGAATGCATGAGAATATCTTCCTGTTCCAAGCATCGGTGTACGACCTTTTGACCAGCTCCATTAATTGTTATGCATTTGGCTATCTTGGAGGATGTATGTTAACTGGAGTAGACGATGATGATGAATATTATGAATAATTAAGTGGGATATGATTATATGATTCATAAGTTAGATATGAGTTATTTAAGTTGTGTTGTGTAAGCAATTTACTCTTTCACAAGGATTTTACACGTCTATGATTAAAACCGTATAAATGAATTAACGGGATTTTACAAAATCAATAGAAAACCGTGAATGATTTGATTCGGAATCAGCGTCGAAAATTCCAAAAAAATTGAAAAGTGTATCAATAAATCATAGAAAAACATTATTTTTGGCTCGAAAAATCCTTAGCCGCCTAAAGGTTTTACAGCGTGATCCGTCCGTTTTTTTCTCTCGATTTGAAGAGGTCACGGGCTAAAACGGACTTACGGATTCAAAAGTTATGCTGTTTTACTGAAACACCTTTTCGTCACACAAGTTTATCTAAAAAAAAATTCGTTCAGTAAAAAAAAAATTGCACGTTCGAAAAGTATGGAGCGTCAGAATGGTCTCGCCATCTTCATTCCGCTTGTTCGATATCGTGCTCGTTCGATCCCGCTTGTTTCGATATCCGTCGTTCGATCCCGCTCCGGTTCGATCCGCTAGTTCGATCCGGTTCGTTTCGATTCCGCTAGTTCGAACCGTAAGTTCGATCCGCTCGTTCGATCCGCTCGTTCGATCCGCTCGTTCGATCCGCTCGTTCGATCCTCTAGTTCGATCCGCTAGTTCGATCCGCTAGTTCGGTCCGCTCGTTCGATCCTCTAGTTCGATCCGCTAGTTCGATCCGCTAGTTCGGTCCGCTCGTTCGATCCAAACGTTTTTCGCTCGTTCGATCGTCTAGTTTTTCGCTCGTTCGATCCAAACGTTTCCACTCGTTCGATCGTCTAGTTTTTCGCTCGTTCGATCCAAACGTTTTTCCAAGTTCGGTGCCAACGTTTTTCTGCTCGTTTTTTCTCTTCTTTTCACCCGAGTATCACCAAAACGAACGCTTCCAAACTGCCGATTCCAATAGGCTTATAACAACAAAACAAACCACGAAATCCACCCGAGGCGATTGATACCAATTGTAGGTTCCCGATTAACACTTCACTTCATAACCCGAACCACGAATCCAAGAAACTAGAGAGAGAGAGAGAGACGAAAATGAGAGAGAGATGAGAGAGAGTTGAGAGAGAAAAAGAAATTAGATTTATGAAAATTAGATATTTTCTAAAAAAGAAAATATCTATATATATATTTAGATATTTTAGAAAATATCTAAATATATATATACCCCTACACATTTAATGTGACGCGCGGGATATTTAACTAGGACCCGGGCTCGGGTTTGTTTTGGATTAAACCCAAAACAATACAATGATTAGATTATCATCGACCCGATTCCCTGATATTATTAATTACAACAATAGAATTAATTAAAGACCGAAGCTCCATCATAGAGTGACCGAGCTTCCTTGTTCGACTCAATAAATTGAGGCTAACATATATCAAAACATAGCATAAAAGGGTGATTTTTCCCAAAATTGAATTTTTTTTATGACACATACTAACGAAAACCAAGTATTACTAGCGTCTCATGGATAGGAATTTATATGACTAGCACAATAACCCTTAAAATTCCACCCCAAAAATGTGAGGTTCGCCCTTAGATCTTTAGGAATTCAGGTGCCTATCGTCGGTAACCCAAGATTATTTTATCTTTACCTGGTTTGAGTTAAGGAGTGAGCAGTCACATGTGTCTATTCCGTCATTACGGATGTGTATGTGTGGTCTTCGTCGCCTTTTCTGGAATGTCTGGTGTTAGTAAAATTCATATGAGTGTACCGGTAGTATATTAAATTCTAGAACTTGTTTTAGTGATGCATCCCGAGACCGCAAAGTAAGTATTAGGATTTGCTTGATATGAGACATTAGGAATAACCCATGTTTTAAACCAGTAGTTGTTATTTTGGTCACACCGATCATATAACTATCCCACACCCTTGCCATCCACTCACCTTTAGTGCAGGATACCCTAGTACAACCCTTCGAGCCTTTCATTTTTCACGGTTCTCTTAATTTTCTGGTTAATCCAGACCATTAATGAAGAGCATTGACGCCCTTAAACTAATCGTTACACCCAAAAAGCCTTAGCCTGCCTTATATGTACTCACCTTTAGTACATTATTGTGATAACCCAAGTTAATTATTCGAGTACATGGTTGCTAAGCCCTTATCCTTGTAAATATAGTTTTGGGATGATTGGGATTCATGGTAATATTTACTTCACGGAAGAATGGGGAATAAAAGTTAAGTCAATACCCCTCATATGTTTGTCAAATGATATCCATGTTATTTTGATCCACCTCAAATCTAGTCATTAGTTAGATTGTAATTATCGAGCATGTAAAAGCTCAACTGTAGGGGTACGTGTTATAAACCCCATGTGATGTATTATGTCTTCAAAATAAAAGAGATTGATGTAGAGTTATATAGAGTTTGTACATCTTCGTCCGAGTCTTGGCTTAGCAACCAAACCAACGTGTATTCGTAAAAATAATTAGATAACCCTTCCACTCCAAATTCACCCAAAGCCACCCAAATGTATCTCATCCGTTTCCATTTCCATTATATGTTATCTTACACCTACACCCCACAACCCTTTTAAAAGACCTCTTAGATACTAACGAATAATATTTGCACCTAGCGGTGGAGGTTTGATCTCTTTTGGCCAACCTAGTTGTATCATACGAGAATATTCTAAATTTTTGAATGACGATTTCAATCTTTGACTTTTAGGGTCTGGCTTGACTTATAAGAACGATCATCTAAATCACGTTTTCACGACTCGGACCCTAAAGCAATTTGATGTGAAATGATATTCCAGACAACTTTTCAGTTTTACCCGAGACCTGGAAACAGTCAGAAGGTGACTGAAATGCCCTCGCAAGATTTAGAAGCGAGAAAATAATTAAATTATATTTAATTATCACGTTTTTATTAAGATGAAAAATTTTAAATAAAAATACTTAGCATTTTAATTAAAAGCGTTTTTGAAAACGCGACTATTCGAGTTGAAATCCATTTTTATTCTGAACAAGACGTAACCGGTTCAGAAAACGAATAACAGATATTTTATTTAATGTTATAAAATATTTCTGAAATGTTATCAAATAAATACTCATTTTTATCGGAAAAATGATTTGAAAAACAATGGCGCGAGTTTCGCGACTCGAATCATCCGTTAAGTCACTCAAACGAGTCCCGAACCATTATGTTACAAAATAATACCCAAAAATTTACACTTTGGGTCCCTGTGGGAATAGTTTCAATTCTAACCCTCATCTATTGGAAACTTGTCACTTCTTTTAAAAGTTTTAATATAAATAAAACTTTTATATCATTTTATTCATTTCTATAAAAACTAAACACACACAAACTTATAACACCCTTCTCCTTCCTCTCTCCCCACCCGTCGGCGACCACCACCACCGCCGGAAAACTTTTCCGGCGGGCTTTTCCGGCGAAGAGCAAAAAGGCTCCTCGTGACTGGATCTATCCGATCCCCACCATCACTCTCCTTCACGCGTCTTATAACACCACCATCACCACCACCGAACCCACGCCACCACCACAGCCACCGTGGGGTGCGTTTGTATATGTGGCTATCACCACATAAGGGGTGCGTTTAGCTGTGGAAACGCACATGGGTGCGTTGTGTTTTCATTACCGCACAAAGGGTGCGTATGGGGTTATTTTTTGTGTGTATAGTAACATGCCACAGGGTGCGTTCGGATGACTGCCACCACCACGAGGGTGCGTTTGGCAGTCACCACCACCATAGGGTGCGTTTGGTTTAGGTTATAGCAGCAAGGGGTGTGTTTGTTCGGGTTACTTATCAATAAGGGTGCGTGCGGTTTGTAAGATAACACCACGAGGGTGTTTATTTTCGGTGGTCATAAGCCCCAAGAAGGGTGCGGTTAGTTTGTGTGCACGCACCACAGGTGCGTTTGGTTTCGGGACAGCCCAAGGGGGGCATTGGGTTCGATCTCAGCAGCATCATAGGGTCTGTTTGGTTTTGTTATATACACGAAAAAGGGTGTGTTTGGTTTTATTCCATAATTACTAAATAGGTTCGTCCGGGTTTGGTTTTCCGACAGCCGCCCAAATAGGGGCGTTTGGTACGAGACATGCCTGGGACCGCCGGGGGAACGAGTTGTGTCGGGTCGTGGGTTGCATACAAAAGGATTTGGGATTGGTTATGGTTTTGGCTGCTGGAACCGGCTGCGGGACAGCCGGATAGCGGTAAAAAAAGACAAACACCCCATAGGAGTGTTGTCGGTTTAGGCATGGACAGCCGGGGGGGGGGGTGGGGACAGCTGGTGATTTTGTCGGGTTTATCGTTTGGTTTTGTAAACACGAAGAACGGGGGTGGGGGGGGTTTTTGCGTTGATTGGGTTGACACGAAGAAGGGTGCGTTAAATTTAAAATTATTCGATTAATTTCATTTATATTATCGATTAATTGTTATATGTGATGAAAATCTAATAAACTTGCGGCGTCTAATAAAAATGTGATATAAATATAAAAACGGGATTGATATAAATCTATAAGCGATACTAGATATATTTTAGATGAGAGTTGAACTAAAAACCGACTTTGGCGCGTTTTATAACGGGTAATTAAGAGCAGAAAATAGAACTTGAGATTCGGGATTCGAGACCTTGAAAAGTTAGATTTTGGTTTATAAAATATAACAAATTATATTTTGGAACTTACTTTTAGATATAAAACGGACGTTTTAACTCCCAATAACGAAGAAACTGGAACGAAATCGAAATATACACTTTAGTAGAAAAATAGGTTATTTTTAATATTATTAAAAATGGGCAGATTTATTAATTAAAACGATTTTGAGTCAATTCGAGTCCGTTTCAGCCTTCCGGCGAAACATGAAAGTTGTTCGTAATGACGTTTTACTTTGCCGCGAGGATTGTTTGCTTTAAAAGTTGAGATATAGCGGGTCAAAAACTAAAGGTCTGTTAATATATTATTTCAATTAATAGTTTTAAGATCATTATTCGGTTCTAAAAACGGAAGGTCTAAAAATAGTAACTTTCTTTAAATATAGTAGATAGTTATATTGGAGAAAATAGTATATATATATACATAAAATATACTAAGGGTTAAGGTTTAAAGACGCGCAAGTGGATTTCTCATCACATGTATACATGTATGTATACATATAAAAATATGTATGATTTCGTGGTAACGATGTACGCATCGTTGGTCGTATTTATTACGTGTTATAATCGAACGACATAATTATAGGTCGTGGTCGAGATCGTTGCAGATTCAGTTGTGATTTAATTGGATTAATTGATCGTGGTCTTTAATCAATGTGAGTTCATAGCCTCGCTTTTCAATCTTTTGAATGTTTTATAACCCGCGAGGGGGATACATGCTTGTCTACAAAATCTTATATTTGGTTATCTTATAAACAATGTGATTGTTTTAAAGGATTTTGTGAGTTTATAGCCCCATGTTTTACTGGTTTTACATATATTTGGGGTGAGAACATGCTTGTTTGCAAATGCATTTACATGATTTATTTCAAATTGGTTTACATACTTATTTGCATAGCTCGCTATGGGATACATCATTTGACTTCATTTTTGGTCACAAATGCATACTTTACATTTGAAATAATTTCGGATTAGCTTAGGCTGATTGAACTGATAGCAATAAAATTACTGCCCGGGTGTTCTTGGAGGGGACACCGGTAACGGGAGTACATATTCTTTACATTACTGCTCGGGTGTTCTTGGATGGGACACCGGTAACGGGAGTACATATTCTTTAAATAAATGCTTGGGTGTTCTTGGAGGGGACACCTGTGATGTGTACATACAAGTCTACGTCACAGCTTAATGAACTGTAAATCACTTGGAGGGTGAGCGCGAATTTTATTAAATAGATCTATTCGGGTGTGAATGTAATTGTAATCATTGTTTTATACTCACACGGATATTTACTATGCCTTGAATAAAGTGGCGTTACATACCTTGAAACAAGTTAGGTACATAAAATTGGTTTTATGCATTTCTTAATAAATCTTTTGGATAAGATTTGGTACTTTTTGGTGACATAAAAATGTGTCGTGCATTCTTTATAAAATCTTTGGGATTTTTACATGGTACAAGTGATGATACAGTGGACAAATACATTTCATTTGAAACTTACATTCATATTTAAACTAATTCTATGAACTCACCAACTTTAATGTTGACACTTTTAAGCATGATTTTCTCAGGTGAATTAGAAATGTTTGGATATTTGAGTGCATTTGGAGGCTTTACATTCAAGTTTTTTCATGGTGATGCAATTATGGGACAATTATTATTTTGATTTCAGAAAATCAACGAGATTGTTTTACAAACGACACATTTAGAGGTCGTTCTCTTGTATCTAGCGCTGTGTATTATGAAGTAGCACCCCATGTGGTATTCCGCTGCGTTGTCATATTTTTAGGGGTGTTACATCTAGTAAGTAATTAGGTGTACCGAACCAGCCTTTATAACTTGTAAAAAATCACATTATTTTAGCATCCGAGGGCTCTTCCTACTTTACTGGCCCGGTTCTGGATCCTAATGGTATGACTCTACACACACAATGACATGTACTAAAAGGCAGCATAACCAGTTAATCAGTTTTAACAAACCTGTTACCTTTTCATTTTTTGTATACTTGATATCTATCCTTGCAGGTGGGACGATAGTCACTGCTTAGTCCAAGTATGTTCACCAAATTTCCTAAAGGAGTGTTGCAGAGGACATAAAGGTTGTGTAACGAACTATCAAAATAGATTGACAGTCTCAAGTAGATAAGTAAATTTAGCCGATTGTTGATGAGTATTTATAGAGGGCTTTAGGGAAACTGGATACATGGATGTTGAGCCACTTGAGACCTCGTATGCAATGGTGCAAAATTGACCAAAATGATTTCGGTTGAACATGTTATTGTAAGTATGGGTCAAAACTGGGTTAGTCCGGTTGCTGTCATTTTTTATTACAACACAAATTTCTATTAGGAAGGCATCATGCATGTGGCTAAATATAGCATCATTAATGAATGGAGAAACTTCTAGTTAAATGAAGTTTGATCATGACTTCTGGTAATGATAAAATTTCAAACCATGGCTACATTTAACAAGTCAACAGGCGCGCTTCCGTTGGCTGCCCCTAATGGTCAAATCGTCAAGTTATATTGTTGCAAATTCTTGTAAGATTTTCTTAGATCTATATCTTGGCATATAGAGAGGGAGGAATAGATTAGAGGCTGCAACTTGAGATTGGGACTCTCAGAGAAAAAATCAGGTCTAGAAACATAGATATAGATACAATATGCAGTAACGCTAAATGTCTTATGTGTGTGTGTGTGTATATATATATATATATATATATATATATATATATATATATATATATATATATATATAATATATATTACAAGTATACCAGTAAACATTCAGGTGCTAATTTGTTTCTATTCTTATCGGATTATACCAAACGACAATCATTGACCCTCAGTTGTCACAGAAGTACAAGGAAAACCTTTATTGAAATATCCAACATGACTCATGACCCACCCGAAGAAGTAGTTAGGTTCACAAACAGGACAGATGAAATTGCCTATAAAATGCCCCCATAAGATAGAACAGTACAACTCATTATCAGACCTAGAAAAAGAGCACACGAAGTCATTCTACCTTAAGAACGAAGAAGACATGATAAGATGAGTGGAGTACGTGATGAGCAAAATACTAGGGTTTTACAAAGAATGTCTAGAGCTTGGACCCGCATATATGACTGGAATGGATGATGAAGGAGAAGTCACGTAAGGACGTGTGACTTCGAGTCTAGCCCCTTTTACCCCCAAGACTCATAAATAAAGAAAAGCGCTTCTTGGGAGGCAACCCAATGTTTATTTTTCCTGCATATTAGGAGTGTCGTGTGTTTTAATTCTTTTCATTTATTCTTTTATGTTTGAATCACTTTGTAATCATGCTTTGTTTGTTTGTAACTTCGTCTTATTTACAATCAAAGGTATTTTGCATAAAATAAGTGTAGGGGAATATATCTGGTTCTCAAGAAACAATTCAAACATAATTAAAATAAATTGTTTAGATTAATTCGTGTCAGTTTCGAGTCATATGATTGTAATAATTAATTCCAGGTTTTTATGCAGTGATTTCTACAAAAATAACTTATAAAATTGCGTACACGAAATTTCTCATTAAAACGAAGAGGAAATCTTCATAGTGCCTAGAGACGACGTCGGGATTAAAACCCGACGGCATCGTGTCTCCAGCAATGTGAAGATTCGAAAATTTTCAAGTATTTTTGAAAAATAGAATGTGCAATATTTAAAATTTGTAATTCTTTTATAAACCTGCATAAACCTATGATTACATCATTACTCTCATCCTATCTTTACTGCTTTCATAGAGTCAAAACCCTAAATTCTCGTTGTATATATCCTCTATCCCGTCGATTTTATGCCTGGTGTAATTGTCTTTGTCTTTGATTACAGGTTATATTTGATGAGAAGAAGCTTGGAAGTTCTTAGGAAGTTTCATTAGATGATTTTTAGAGGACGATTTAACCAGTTATCACATGTTTCTTCTCCATTATTGAGCAAACCAGGGGAGCACTGGTTTCTTTCACTTGTTTTATTTTCCCTTTATTCGTTTTTACAGGTACTTCTATAGAACATTGGGGACAATGTTCAACTTAAGTGTAGGAGGGAAATAAGCCTTAAAAACTATTCCTTCATTTGCCATTTGCTTGTTCCTTAAAATGATGGGTAATATATCGAAACATAGCATAAAAAGGTAATTTTGACCAAAATTTAAATTTTTTTATGACACATACCGACGAAAACCGAGTATTAATAGCGTCTCATGGATAGGAATGCGTATGACTAGCAGAAAAACCCTTAAAATTTTCAACCCCAAAAATGTGAGGTTCGCCTTTAGATCTTTAGGAATTCAGGTATCCATTATTGATACCCAAGATAGTTTATACCTTTAGCTTTCTCGAGTTAAGGTTCGAATGCAGTCATATATGTCTATTCTGTCGTTACGGATGTGTATGTATGGTCTTTGTCACCTTTTCTGGAGCATTGGTATCAGTATTAAATTATATGAGTGTACCAGTAGTATATTAAATTCTAGAACTTGTTTTTGTAATGCATCCCGAGACCGCATAGTAAGTATTCTGATTTGCTAGATAAGAGGCACTAGGATTCACCTATGTTTTAAACCTATAATTGTTATTATGGTCACATCGACTATATAACTATCCCGCACCCTTGCCATGTACTCATTTTTAGTGCAGGATACCCCTAGTACAACCCTCCGAGCCTATCCTTTTTCACGGTTCTCGTAATTTTTTGGTTAAGCCGGACTATTAATGAAGAGCATTGTCACCCTTAAACCAATTGTTACACCCAAATCGCCTTAGCCTACCTTGTATGTACTCACCTTTAGTACATTATTGTTTTAACCCAAGTTAATTATTGAGTACACGGTTGCTAAGTCCTTATCCTTGTAAATACGTTATTTTGGGACGATTGGGATTCATGGTAGTATTTCATCTTATGAAGAATTGGGGAAGAAGTAATTTATTACCCCCAATAGAGCTTAATAAGCTCCATGTTATTTTGATCCACCTCAATTCGGGTCATTAGTTATATTGTAAATATCAAGTATGTAAAAGTTCAAGTGTAAGGGTGTAATCTATAAACCCCCATGATGTATTATATATTTAATCAATGGCATGGCAAAAGTGTACGAAAAAAAATGTATATAAAAAAGAGTGAAAAAATGTACGGGCTGTCATTTGCTTATGTCTATGTTTATATTAGAGTCTAGAAAAGAAAAAAAAAAGAGACTGGTGTAGAGTTTTGTAGAGTTTGTATATTTTGTCCGATTCTTTGGGCTTAGCAACCAAACCAACGTGTATTCTTATAAATAATTAGCTAACCCTTTCACTCCAAATTCACCCAAAAGTCACTCCCTAAATGTATCCTATCCGTTTCTGTTTCCCTTAATGTTATCTTACACCTACACACCACAACCCTTTAAAAAGACCTCTTTGACAATGATGAACAATACTTGCGCCTAGTAGTGGAGGTTTGATCCTTTACCAAGCCTATAGTAATTTATATGCTATGATAAGTAATGAGTGTTGATTTTCCATTTCCCCATTATGTTATAATTTATTATACACCCAAGAGAAAGAGAGAATCCCAAACACTTATGTGAGGTGCTAGTATAATACTTTTTGTGCTTTTAATTATGAGGTCTAGAAGGTTGTGTTGTAAAATGCTTTTAAAGAGTAGGTTAAATGACCCTAATATTGCTATTGTCTAGGTAGAAAAGCCCATTTGCTTGAGGACAAGCAAATCCCAAGTGTAGGGGTATTTGATGAGGTGTCATTTTATACACTATTTCAGGTCATTTAACACCCTAAATCATGCAAATATGCCCAGATCACATGCTTAATTGTTTGTTTTTAAGTTTTTAGCACTTGGATGACATTTGGAGGAAATACACGTGACTTGGGCTCATTTAGAGAAGAAACAAACAAGATTACGGACCTACACCAAATCTCTTGAAGATTTATGCATACAGTGCGTGGAGACGGCGTCGCAGGCATAAAGCGACGCCGTCGTGATCTATCTGGTGACGGCGTCAGGAATCTAGCGACGGCGTCAGGACGTGGCCGACTTAAAGAGGATCTAGAATCATCTACGGCGACGACTTCAGGATTTCAATGCGCAACAATTTTCCTATATATATTAAACCGAAATTAGGGTTTTAAGTGTATAACTTTGTATAATTTTAGGGAGACGAACCCTAGTCATTCCAGCAGCTTTTAAAGTCGTTTTTAGGGTCTCAAAACCCTATTGTAACTACCTTTAATCCATGTTTTAATCAAGTAAGATTATTTATCATTAATCTTATCATATGTTAGGTGTTGTGTGAGATTTCATGTTCTTGCTTTTATCTTTAACATCTAGTCTAAAACCCTCCTTTATAAAACTTAGGTTGTAGATCCTTTTGATGTTGCATCTTGTTGATGGATGCACGCGTTAGGCTCTAGAAAACTAGCCATAAGATAATAAATTGGCATAGACGTTTAAGGAAACGCGAATAGTTCAGAAAGGATATCATCAATAACAGTATTCATACTACCTTACCCTTAATATGATTGATCCCTCTTAAGTTATTTCACATGCATTTAATATACTCTTAGGGGCCTTATAATAGTCTTCATACTACCTTACTTGTGCGTTGACCTAATGAAAATATAATAGACGGCGAGTTCGTGTAATCCGTTCATGACCTAGGAAATACTTACACAGATCATCACAAGTGTGACAAGGCAACAGATCTAGGAGAAGCAATTTGAGGAGTAGTGCATGATTAGGTAAATACATCTTTTATCATAAAGTTATCACCAGTAATTTTAGATTATATTTAGTTTAATTATTAGTTAATCAAACTAACCTCTCAACCCATTGATTTACCTGCTTTCAATAAAATATAAAAACACAAATAGAATCTTCTCTCAACCTCTTAGAATTTTGTTACACCGTGTTCGAGCCTTCTCAATCTATTCCCCTAGAGAATGATAACAACCCCCGAGTCTTGCCTATACTACACTGCAACGATTAGGTACATTGCCTAGGGGATTGTAAAACTTCTTGTAGAAGTCTTTACAACCCTCACATCAATTACGCTAATGCTTGCTCCTAAGTCAGCTAATGCATTACTCACAGTCATATTAGCGATTGTACAGGGAAGAATGAAACTCCTTGGATCTTTCTCTTTTGGTGGGAGCTTGTAACACCACCAAATAGGGTCGCAGCGGAATTAGGGTCTAAGAGTGTTACTTCATAATACAACAACACAATATATGAGAACGACCTCTAAATGAGTCGTTTTAAAAGATACATTTGATTGATTGAAATGTTTGTTACAAAAGCTCCAAGTCTTAATATTCATTGTTTGTCCAAAAAGAAAGACATAAAGATTTGATACTTAACAAAATATCCCAAAATGTAAGCAGTAAATCTTTATGTGTTTTTTTGACATTCAAAATATGCTCCCAATTGTATCCATGTTGTGCACATACTACCTGAGAAAAACATGCTTAAAAAACGTCAACATAAAAGTGGTGAATTCACCAACACAGTTATGTATGAATAGAAAGTAGGAACCGCAAAGATTCCAAAGTGGAAGACATGTAACACATACAATATCTCAAAATGTAATTACGACTCCCTAAGCTCATGACACTGAAGCTACAACATGTATGTCTGCAAATTAATGCCAATAATGTGCCCGTGTAGATGTTCAACCCGCAACATCCAAAATGTTTCGACATGGTATACGTCTGTTAATTCGGTACACCGAATCTAGTGAGCGCTACTCACCCGGACAGGGATGTCAATCCCAAATAGATCATTTATAACACTCGCGCTTACCTCCAGTAAGTTAAAAGGCCTTAAACTTTGTGAATATCCTCTTTTGAAAGTATTTGTTTTTATTCTAGGATGGTTCACAATTGGTTTTGAAGCAGCGGTATTAACTGATCTGATAGTATTAACTGCTTTTGTGTTAGCAGTATTAACTGTTTTGACAGTATTAACTGCTGCATCAGCAGTACTAAGTTTCCCTGACTTAGTTAAAACTGCGTGTGGAACAAAACTTCTTTTGTGGTGTTGGTGAGTCATTTTATTAGTAAAGTTTTTGTTATTCACCCTTCTTGAGTTATTCCACACTGGCCTTACTACCTTTTTATCACACACATAATGTAGATGCTCAAAACTACCACAAACATAACAAGCTTTATTAGTCATTTTAAAATCATCCAAGCTGATGGTTTCAATTTCCACCTTGTTCCTCTAGATTAATGCATGAGTCTTCCATTCAGATGGAAGACTTCTCAAGAGCTTTAGGTTCATATCTTTCTGGTTAATCACTTCTCCTTGGATCTCCAACTGACTGATAAGTTTTTGTAACCTATCAAAGGTTTGATCCATTGTTTCTGAACTTAATGCAGCAAAGTTCTTATATTGTTGTTTGAGAAGTATCCTCTGAACCTTCTTAGACTCCTTGTTCCCTCCATACCTTTTCTCTATAGCCTCCATTAGCAACTTTGCATCTTGATATGAGTGGAACTTCAGTTGGTCTTTGTTTGGAAGTGCCATCAACAGGGTTGCTCTTACTTTCATTTCATTTCTTTTATCCTATTTTTCTTCAGTAGTGGTGGGTTCATACTCCTGTTCAACTATTCCAACAGTTCTTCTCAGCACTTTGTTCCCATTCTTGATTACTTCCCATAGGGAGTAATCAGTCATAAGAAAATATTGTTCTATCCTCATTAGCCAGAGATCATAGTCTCCTGGGTTGAGGATAGGTAGTCTTGCAGTCAGATTGTTAGTGGTAGTTCCTACCTCCATCTTATCACTGAAAAAATAGATCTTGGATGAATTGGTTGATTCTTCTTATTCAAAGCTTCACAACAAGCTCTGATACCACTTGTTGATCCCAATGAATAGATCTTTAACTCCTTAGCTTGTAAGGTTTAGTACCCTTGGATAAATCCAAAAATACTAAGAATGAAACTTTGATTGAATGATATAAACTATGCGGAATCTAGTTTATATCACTAAGAAGTATTCTCAATGAAACAGTAAAGTATGTTTTGACACAAAGATATAATCAACACAACAAGCTTCAATATATATTAATACGATCACTCTGACTTAGTGATAGGGTTTACAACCTTGAAGCTATGAACTCTATGGAAAACTGAGATGGAAAACTTATATCTTTCTATACCCTAGGATCCCCTTTTATACACCAAGGAGTCCTACAAGGCTTACAATACATTCCTAACTTATCATGATCTTTTCTATAAATAAACGTAATCTCTTAATCAAATAAGTTATACATATCTTTTACAAAAATAACTTAATACTTATCTTCATCTCTTTAATCCGTCTTTATCCTCTTGACAGCAGTAAGTCTTCTAGCAGTTGTAATTCAGCAGCAGTTGTATCTTTATAACCAGCAGCACAAACTGAGCATAAGCAGTAGTAAGTACTAGCAGTACTAACTTTACGCTAACAGTTGTAACTTTACTCTAGCAGCACTAAGTTATACTAACAGTACTAAGTTACACTAGCAGTAGTAACTTTTATACTAACAGTATTAACCACTTAGCATACTTTCAGTCTTCAACTCTGAGCAGTCTTAACTTCTACTAACAGTAGAAACTCAATACTAATAGTACTAAATTATACTAACAGTAGTAACTAGCAGTGGTAACATTATACTACCAGTACTAACTACTTAGCATAATTTCCATTATGTACCTGAGCAGTAGTAAGAATCCTTGAAGTCTTTTAAGTCCCAACATCGGTGCTTGGCCTCGTTTCTTTTGCCTGATTGGTGGAGTCCCTTCTTTTACTCCTAGCTTATGTTCAACTAGTGTCCTAGGTACCCCCGTCATATCCTATGGTTTCCAAGCAAACACATCTAGGTTGGGTTTTACTACCTCGCATATAGCCTTTTTCCCTTTGTCTCTTTGTCCGTTAGATTTCCTCCTAACATTGTGGATTGTTCTGGGTATTTGGGGTGAATTTCCACTTTGATGTTTTCTGCCAACTGAGGAGGGGCTACCACATGTCATACCACCTAGTTTTCCAATGGTTTCGCTCTTTCGCTCACAATAGTGGCTATTCCCGCACTTGTAGGAAACTTCATCATGCCATGTGCGGTAGATGGGACTTCCCCGAGGGCGCATATTCCTAGCCTTCCTAAGATCCCATTATACTATGAAGGTGATCTACCCACTAAAAAATTAATCCATGATGTTGATTCGTAGTGATATTTTCCTAAGGATACTCGCAGGATTATCTATCCCAAGGTCTAAGAGATTTCTCTTAAGAATCCAATCAACGACACAGTTGCCAGTACCAGATTACGCCTTACCTCGTGCCTCAACCTTAGGTAGAAATGATCATATAGGATTTCTTAGTCACTTCCCTCGTCCACGTATATCTTGTGGATGTCATGCCCTCCTATCTCAGCATAAATGACTACGGAATGGTCCTCAATGTCTATGTTGGTAAGTGGAGGGAAAGATATGTTCATCTGTGGCGGTGTATATACTACGGACAGCAGACGGACATTTCTTCCCTAAGACTTAACCATGAATATGGTAGATCCTTTATCTTTTGAGGCTGCATCAGGATTTTTTGCCGCCTTATTGGTACTTGCTTTGTTGTTTCCTTGTTTGATTTACTTGACCAGATGTGCTAATTGCCCTGACTTTACGGCCTCTTTAATTTGTCTATTTAAATGTAAGCAATAATACGTTTTGTGCCCTTTGTCTCCATGAAAGTTACAGTATTTGTTTTTATTTCTTGCTTCCGGTGCTCCTGATATTAGAGGTGGAGATCCCTTCCCTAACTTCATGGCTAGTATTTCTTTGGTGGTTTTTATGAGTGGTGTGAACCGGTCATGCCTTCGATCCCTTGGACGCCGCTTAAAATCTTCCTTTCATTCATATGTTTTGCTATTGGCGCGGTTTGTTGAATTCTTGTTGCTTCAAAGGTTGTCCCTTTCTTTTTGATTGACTGGCCGCTGCTTTTTCTCCTCGGATAAAAGCTTTTGTCACACTCAACATTTCATCCACCATCTTGGGGATGTTATCATTAAGTCTTTTGATTAACCCTGGGTGAGTTATGCCATGCATGAATCCAAAGATTCTCATCAGTTCTAGGGCTCCTTTAAACATTAAGCTTTTACTAGTGAAACGTTCCATGAAATCTTATATGGACTCCCCTTCTCTCTGCTTCACGTGGTGAAGCTCCATTGGGTCTCTGGTGTATCTTTTCTGCTAAAGATAGTAAGCTAGAAACTTCTTTCTTAAGTCTTAAAGTTGTCAATGCTTTCTGGTTGCAACTCATCAAACCACGGCCAAGTGGATCCTAGCAAAGTTGAATTAAACATGTGGCACCAAGTGGGCATCGCCCATCTCTCCACCTTGGCTGATGTTGTGAAAGTTTTTAGATGGTCTTCCGGGTTTCCCGTCCCATCAAATGTTTTCACAATGGTAGGCATTCAGATTATCTTTGGGAAGACAAACTCGTAGATTCTCCAGGTAAAAGGAGTGGTAGACTCTTCGTCATAAGGTTCGGAGAGATCATCCTTAGTTCCTTTTTGAGTTCTTCTGGACAGTTTCTTCCAGTGCCTTCCACCGGCACTATCTTTACTTTCGAAAGGTTCATATCTGGAATCATCTCGTTCATGACGTTGATATTGTCTTTCGTTTTCCCTCTAACGTTCACTTAAACAGGTGACATAACTTCTTATGAGTTCTCAAGCGTCTTTCTTTCTTTTGTCTTACCTTCTGACCCCTAGACGGGAGAACACTCTCACGGAACGCGATGAAGCTTGTGACAGGGATCTTCTCCTTCTTTCTTTCCTTCTCCTTTCTTTCGATCCTAGTCGCGAGAATACACTCCTCGACCAGGACGGGGATGGGGATTTTCGGACTTCAGTGTGTTTTCCTCCTCTCTTTCTCATTCTCTTCTGGTGATTGATATGTTTTCGGTTTCTTGCTTTGTAATCTCACTGTAGCTTAAACGACTTCTGACATCTTTTAACATTTCATTGTGTGCTTTCTCTGCCATGAATGGGAGTATTTGCTTATAGTGGTTTTCGTAAAACTCACGCATTGCTGCTGGCGTGACTTAGCTAGAGGGGAATTCCCGCTGGGCTCCTTCCTCCCTGTTGACAGTGTTACGGAAAAATCCGTCTGCGTTGGGGGTTTCTTCCACTGCGGGGCTCATGTTCTAATGATGCAGTTATGTGCTGGTCCCACGGATGGCGCCACTTGATGATACAAGAATGAGGCAGTGTCACTTAAGGCTAAGAGCGGGCTTAAACAACTGCTTAGTGGTATGAATTACAAGATAATTGGATGATATCTTGAGCTTAGGATCTGCTAAGATAAAAGAACCGTTAGTCTTACCGTGGAAGGGGTTCTCATGATCGACCTCGGACGTGAGAATTATTACACGTTAAGGTGAGGGAAAGATTAAGATCGAGAGGGAGTTATATTGTGTATTGTTGTGAGAAAGAACCTGAGCTTGAATATGAAAGGGTTTGGTATTTATAATGGGCTTCCTCTTGTCATCATCCGGGATGACGTATGATGGGGCTTGCTATTAACCGATGGGTAATAGCATGCTTGTGCTATCACTATCTTGTTATGCCTTGTTAATTAAGCCTTCTTGTAGTTACTATTTGACTTGCAGTTATACTATCCGTTCGTACCTTCACGGGTAACTGATTCTATGCCATTTAGGGAAAACTTGGTAGGCACTCTTCTTTAGCGTATCTGTCATTTCCCTTTTGGGTGGCTCACGTGATTCGTGACATGGAATCTAGCCACTGTTGGTTTGCAGCGAATGAGTACTCCGTGAGATAGACGCGGGCGACGGTTATACATTTCGCGTCCAGTCTATGGGTGGCGGTGCTAAGTGTGCGGCGGTATCTTTTATCCGCATGCTTCTTGGCCTTGAGCGTTATCTGTTCTTATTTTGTCTGTGATTGAGTTATCGGGCTTGATCCGCCCTATACGTCATCACCTATCATATCATGATATATTTAATGGACGATTACAGGGCACATGACATAAGTTGGAAATCTAATTCATCTCACGCTCAAAAAAAAGTATACTTCTAACTTGGTATATAACCGAATCACCGTCTTCCTAAATATAACTCATAGTAAAGATTGAATAATTAGTGTAAAACGTTTGTGAATCATCAGTGATTGATGATGTGGGTTTAGTGTATGGAGGTGCATAATGAAGTATGTAATCATCATACTACCAAAGTTTTCAATGAAGTATGTAATCATCATCAGTGATTGAGGGGTTTCAAAACCAGCTTTAGTAGTTAAACCACAAAAAGTTTTTAATTTATAAGAGGAATCCTCAAGTGATACTCCTAAAATGAATCTTGCAAAACATACTAACATGGTACAACTATACCAATCATTATACTACCAAATATTTATTCTAAACTTATTATACCAGATCTACAACACCGAGTTAATATAATTTCGAACCACTATATACCAAAAGAAACCTAACAAAGTTAATGGCCTGAATACATAACAAATAAATAATTTAAACAAATGTGTTGTTTCAGCTTATTTTTAGCTTATTTGATTTTGGCTTATCTTTCACAAGCTTATTTTTAGATTTTTAAGCTTATATAATCTTATTATGATAAGATAAAGCTATATAAGTATTAAGCTGGAGAAACAAAGCTTATGACTTATAAGTTGAAATCAAATATGCTTAAACAAATACATCCAAATGTTAAGTGCAGCATACAAATGAATGTTCTAGCAATTTTATTATAGGGAGATGTCAAGGTGCAAGCATACAAATGAAAAAGGTTATTTCATAAGTAATGTTACTTGAACCTTTGTTGATTTGGTCATCTTTCGACACAAAGTTGGCAAGAGTATGAGCCTATTTTCTTTACATAGATTTGATAATCTAGCCAATCACACACAAAAAATACAAGACACAAAATATCATAATAAAATTTTAGTCTATAACATGGAATCCCGGCCATACAGACTCGCTAAGGTAATATAGAAAAAAACTATGTCCTGCAGTGAGAGAAATGACATGGTTGGGACTTATCTCTTTCATCAAGTTCAGATACAAATTTGGTACAAAAACACCATAGCTGTTGTGTTTGTGACTTTTATATAAAATTCTATTTTAATACCATAATATCTATTTTAGGTTTTCAATAGAAGTTGCTTATTCAGATTTGTAAAAACCAATAAGCTCTATCTTTCAAGGATAAAGTTATAGAGTAGGGGCTTACCTATGCACATAGAAACAACACCAAAGCGGCTAATAATCAAAAGATGTAACAAATACATCTTAGGTTTAATCTTTTAAACAATATAATCTTAACAAACTTTAAAAATCAGATTCTAAACCATAAAGTCTAAATAATTACAATGAAGAGACTATTTCATGTGAGACTTACCAAACTAAAAAAATATGCAACGATAGATAATTTGATCACAAAACAACCTACCATTTTTTAATCATTTACAACATAAGAATAAAGTTTCAGCATAACAAATACTCTCAAAACAATCATTCATCACTTAGTGTTTATTCCTATCACGATTTAACAATCAAAAACATGATATGTATAAAAAAAACTTACTCGATTTTCATAGATCTGAATCGATTTTGAATAACAAACAAATCAAAGTTTTTAAGAAAAAAACTTACAAGATTTTTAGAAGACAAGTTGTGGAGTGAATGATGTGTTATGCCAACGATGGTTTGAATATCAAGGATGCATGTCTCGAAACCTACAAAGTGAATGATTATGAAAAAAAAATATGCGTGTTTTAGTGTCTAAAAATTAGATACTATATAAATGTGATATTAAAAGTATCTTTTACACAACTTTGTATACAAGTTGTATAAAAACAAATTTAGCATCAAATACAAAAAATATTATATAAAAATATTTTGTTTAAGTATAAAAGTTAAGGGTTAGCACAAAAATCAAAAAACCCTAAACCAAACATAAAAAATAAAAAATGTAACCAAAATAACCTACCAAAACTAAAAACGATGGTTCAGTTATTTGTTTTTAAAAAATCAAAAATTTCAGTTTCATTTCTATTCATACATCTTAATGTAATTCATTTACATAATATCACAAATCATTCTTTTATATAAACGTTGTCTACGGGTTTTTAAAACCCCGTAAATTCAATGCCATTTTTCATGTTGTTGCTAGATTATTTTACTATTTTCCAAATTGATATATTCTCAAATTAATATACAATAAAAATTAAATATCTTATATAGCGTTTTAATAATTTATATGTATCGTAAGTTAGCATTAAAATTTTATATTCACGGGGTCTAATATGTAACTTATTTACGTAATGCCACAAATCGATCTTTTATAAAAACACTGTCACTGTTTCTTAAGGCCCCGTGAATTTCACGGGTGAATAAACTAGTTACTCCGTATTACATAAATCTTAGAAATCGTTATGTGTGTTGTTGTGTTTTTTAACCATATAATATTTGGTTTTGGTTCGTATATATTGACGTCGAATTTGAGTTTATTTAAAAAACTTGTTTTTCAGAAGTCTGATAAGTTTAAGTTATCCTTAAATAATTATTTTTTACCATTGTTGTTAATTATTTGTTTGAGTATTTTAATTATCAATTACTAGACAATTATCTACACATAAGGGACAATATATAGTTTTCAATAAAATACAATACTGATATATGGCAGCAAATACTCTTCGGCACTATCACTTGACAGTTGCAACAAATCAACCATACGCATTAGAGTTGAGATTGGACCAGCGGCCTAAGATTAACGTTTAACAACACCTTGAAATCTGTTCAAAAGGTGACTAAAGCTCTGTACTTGATGAAAGTGTGAATCACATGTTTTGGCAGATCTTTGCACACCGATGACAACATAGCAGATCCTTGCACACCAATAACAACATAAGCAGCCATATGCTCCAAAGGATTTGCGAAGTTAGAAAACTACAACTTTGATGGATATATTAATTTTGGATAATAAGAGTAGGACATGATAAGTGGTCTATTCGGAATAACTCGGTCAAAGCATACTTATGATATCAATATCATTATTCAATCAAACATTGTTCCTTAACATATCAACAAGGTTATCAAGTAAAACGTAAAACAAAATACTAACTACTATTCATATATCAAATCAGATGGAGGAACCTAATACATATATAGATAGACTACAAGCATTACATGCTAGCAAATATGCATTTTTACTTCGAATATCTGCGTCATGTGCATTTGAAGATAATTGATGATTCAAAAGGGGAATCATTAGCACTTGATGAATTACCACCAAAACTAAATGCTGGAGAGGTGGTTCCCATCTTGCAGCACGTGGAGAATTCATATTTTCAGGCATGGTTTGCAAACCACCTCCACCTCCATAAGTATTGCCACGGCAGTTGTTTAAAGGATTATGATAATTATGAGAATATCTTGATCCACGATTTAACTTGATAGTAATCCTTACTGGATTAAGATTCTGTCGGACAGCTTCATGGAGTTCATTATCAGTATCAAGGTAAACCGCATCACCATCTTCATCAACATAAGTCATAGTAAAGTCAACATGAGAAACAAAGCTTTGCAAATCTTGTCCTTCAATATAGCAAGGTCGAGATCAAGTTTTTTGTCAACAACTGATGTACAAAATCGCTTGAGTATACTCTCATACTTAACCTGCAAATATATCACAAATAATATATATCAAGATTTTAGGTTTTGGACATACAAAACTAATATATATTTTTGTGTACATTCTTATTATAATGTGTTGGGAGAAATATTACATTACGATATTTAATCTATACATTCTCTTCATGTTTTGGTGATGACAAACATGTAACTTATAACACATAACGTAAAGTGCTTAAGTTACTCGTAATCACAAATCATCAATTCATACGTCAACATCTTTCGACGTCTCATGTTTTCTTCAACAACAAATTTAAGTTCGCACCCGACGTAAATCACTAAAGGTAAACAAACTTATATTTATTGAATGATCAAAGAAATTTTTTATTTTTCCAAACTTACATTTTTTATAAAATGGGACAAACATTTTAAAAAAACACATACAAAACATTTTTGTATTTATAAGAAATGTTTTATTCAAAATAAACATTTTGAATTCAAATTTTCTACCCAAAAACGGCTAGAAAGTTCCAGAAAAACCTTCCCCACAAAAAGACAAAAAAGGGAGCGTCTGAAAAATGGGCGGCCCCCTTAATTAATTAAGGGGACCGGCCATAATTTAGGGGACCCCCCAAATAAAAAATTAATATTTTTTCCTATAAATAATGAATTGTTTCCACAGATTTTCTCACCTCTTTGCACATAATTTTCTCAGATCTAAACTCTTCTTTCTTCTTTGATCACTTAACTTGTTATAAGTTTGTTTAAATGTGATCCGATCATCCATCCATCCAAGCGCAAGTGAAGAACTCTCGCTATCATCAAGATGCGAAGTTATGTAGTTTAGTTAGTGCATTCGTGACATGTCTTACATTCACAATGTATAGATCATGGTGATCATAAAAAGGTATGTTAGATCATTATGATCTTGGTAGTGTCTTGGTGATGTAAATGTCACACCCCACCAAGGCGGAAACGCAGGGCGTAAACAAGAATGGATATCATCACAACACATGGTGTCTATATAGAGAATAC